>JAUMHH010141402.1:0-20517 GCA_032359455.1 Chlamys rubida
TGTACGTGATATATGCATTAATGAATAAATAGTTCATTTTTCATTTCACTATTTCATTGTATTTTGTTGTGACGTAGATTTATCAAAGCTATATTGGTTGATTGTTAGTTACTCGTTGTAAAGCTAAATTATAGATCCACTACAACACCCGAGTCTCCCTCTGATGTGATGTGTCCACGTTCAATACATTTTGTTTTTATTTATATGTCCATTAAATAAAAGTTTCGATATCTCCCTCTGTGCTTTGTAGACATGGTTTACATGGTTGTAGACACGTTTAAGAAAGGGAACATGACAACCATTTTCCAACTACTGTATCAAAATTTATCATTAACTTTGTGTTATAACTTCAATAACTGTACCTTTATTTCATCAGCATGCATCAATATCTGCGATAATATACAATCTAGTCAATCGTTTATGTATATGCAATTGATAACTTATTGTTCATTTGACGATGTTACGTAACATTTTTTCTTTGTTTTTGGTTATTCAGAAGCTGTTTTCAAACGGTGTTAAACATATTTATCACTTTTAAGTCGATCTACACTGCATTACGTTCTTTGCAATTGTCCAAAAAGTTGTTCCATTCGTCATCGATTGATCTTACAAGGTTTTTAGTATAAAAGCTTTCGCGAAGAAGAGACAGCAAACAGTCGGCATCCATATAGCGATTTAAATGGTAACAGGTATTGTGTTCGGTGGTATCAGTGAATGAACTATATTGTATCAAATACCTTTAATCAACTGTTTAGCCAATATATTTCTAAAACACCATTCATCACCGTTTCTTAATGTGGAAATCTTTTAGAAAAAATACATTTCTTAGTTGGTAAACATCTGTCCGTATATCTGTATGTTCTACCCACATAACTGAGATTGTCCCAATCCCTCAGTGTATTTCAAGAAACCACAAATTACAAAATTAAACCTGTATCATGGTGAAACAAACAACGCTTTTGCGACGGGGTAACATATCGCGTGTCGCCAGGTAATCACTTGGGACCTATTAGGGAACAATTTATCACAATTATCTCCTCGGCAAGGATTGTCATGTTTTTTAATTGATTCTTGCCGTCTCGTAACTCCTTTTAAATAGGACTTTAATCAGGTTGTTGCCACAGTTTTGGAATTTACAGTGAGTTTGTCCCTCAGCAAAAGTAATTAAGTTCATTTAAATATGACCTTAGGTTGACTGCGAGTGGTCCAAATACGCAAGATATAAAGTTGCCCGAAGTTAGCCTGATGCCTACGAGCTATCTTATATAATCAAACTTGAGTTTTGTGAACTGCCAAACCATAGTACCCTAGGTCACAGTTTGCAGTGGCGTATTGTTCCATTTCACGTAATGTGTTAGGCGTGGTGAGGCTATAATTAGTTTTCGGCAAGCCATACTTAAAATTAACCAAAATATGACACCATTCCTTCTCAATCGTGTAAAAAACAGATATTCTTTAGTTTATTTTAAATTAAAAATATTAAGCATTTGTTTTTTCAATGCAATACATACCAAATATCTAAATATAACAATAATTCTATATAAAATACCTTATATCATTTCTTAGATTGAAATTTGTTCACGTTCAATTGAACTTTTCCTTTATTGATTTATTTAGCACTGCATTGTTTTTCTTCACAAACATTATTTTGTCGAACTCATGATACATTGTTTCAAATTTACACATTCCCGTTTCCTTGCACCTATTGCAATCTTTAGAATCTCCATTATATTTATCTCTGTTACTGTTTTTCGGCAGTTTCTGCCAAGGCACATTCGGTAAGCCCGCGGTCAGAGGGTTGCCACTTGGTTGAGTGTCACAGCAATGTCGTAAGGTTATGTGAGTGTTCAAATGTTTTCAGTGAAACATGATCAGTTTAATTGCTCCTGAGCGGTGACTTCATCCGTGGTCACCGCCTTTGTAGGACCTTACCTGTTACGAGGACTCAAAGCCTTAATCAACTAAACGAGTAGTACTTCCTGCATTATTTGCGAAAAAAGTTCATTGATTTCTTTCCCATTTTGTTTCAGATCTGTTGGTGGCCTTTTTCTTTGTGCTGACTGATATCATTTGGAAGTTGACTGTCCAGTGGTACGCTGGGAATATTGGATGTAAGCTTATCAAGTTTATCCAGGCAGTCGGTACCTACGGCTCGACATACGCGCTGGTCGCCCTCAGTATTGACCGACTGGACGCTATAGCAAGACCTATGAGCATGAGAGGCAAAAGTAAGTAAGTCAATGAATATGTTCCTACTTGTGTTGTGATGACGTTCCTAAAGTGCACTGTGCCACTGCAGACCCACTTAAGTGATTCTTTGCATATATAGTAGCATCCTTTCAAGTTTGTTTTGGATATGAGAGTGAGCCAGCTTATTACCGTTGACCGGTAGAATGATTGGTGACCCTTGGTTGGAATCCTGGTCTAGCTCCTGGTCCCGTTGCACTATTACACGTAGTCCACTTTTGTTTGTTGTTTTGTTATTCCGGCTTTATGTTTTAACAAAAAAAGAAAAAGAAAAGAAGAAAGAAATGATTAATCAACTGTACAGTGAGTCCGATTTGTTTTTTTCATTTATTAAAAAAAGATTATAGAAAAAAGATATAAAAATGCATTATTTTATATGTTTATTTACTTGTATTTCTCCAGCTTCTTTCGACGCTTCGCCCCCAATACCCCACATTCGCCCTTGGACCCTTTCGTTATAGCCGGAATCCGCCCTTGATGCCATTCTTACGTTATCATTAAACTTTTGTATCGTCATCATCCTACAATTATAAAATATGTCCTGTTGTAATATCATAATAAAACTGCCTCATTGATATTTCTCTCTCTACTTCTAACAACTTTTTATTTTCTACCGCCTTGCTTGGCAACACCTAACTTTTGGCTTTAATGTTGAACGTTCGCCAAGGTGAGTTAGGTAATGGGTTCTGTCCTAGGCCGGGACAAGCAATGGGTTCTGTCCTAGGCCGGGACATACAAAAGTCCTTAAAATGGTAGTTGTTATTCCCTGCTTCACGTTCAGCATTAAGAGTAATGACAACAACTGGTTCATCCGTTGTCAGTATAATGTGACCGGGCGGAAGGCTGTGCTGGGTGCCTTCGGCTTGGTATTTCAGTGAGATAGCACAATAAAGTCGGCATCAGATCCGCGCTATCATAAGGAAGCAATTAAACCAACATACCCTGTCTCCGGCACACATTCACACATGCACGCCTCAACAACACACATGGAGGCATATCCTGAAATGGTTTTAGCTGTTAATAGTACGTTTAACAAAATAAAACCAAACCAAACGTGCCTCATTGATATCACCTTGTTATCGTACACTCGTCAAATCCCTCGATATCAGCATACATTGTAGATAGGGAGCGATGAAAAGGGCACTAAAGGACAGCACAACAGCTGTTATAAAAGAGAAAAAGAAACCAAGACATTTCTGTAGAAAAAATAAACGGCAGAGTTTTGATTAACGTTGAAAACGTCTGAAAAACTTTCTACCTGTGTTCTATGCTTAAAACTTTTCCTTTTTAAAACCCTTGTTGATCGTCCAACGAGAGATAACTCACAATCGGTACATTAGTTCTGATAGCAGGTATTTTCAAACTCAAATCCGCTTCGCTTTTCCCCTAGAATCGAATATATTTTATATAAGCCAATGCAATAGCTATTGAAATAAGGTTTCCTTACCAATGGCGCCACCTAACGCGTTATATTACATAGGGTTTTCTCAACTAATCAAGGCAAATCTGAATTCAATCTTAAACGGCACCGCCGTGAAATACAAACATTTGAATTATTGGGGCAGATCAATGCTGGGCTCCTCTTTTTCTCGGTAACCAAGGACCTCTATGTCATTTGTAGTCTTGAACCAGTCAACGTTTATGAAAATGCAATGGGAAACTATTAAGTCAACAATTATCTGGAAACCCTCGGGACGTATACCAATGCAAATAATAATTAGCAAATCGTATGATACAATATAACATTGTGTAATTTTCTTATCACATATTTATATATTCCACAGAAAATATAAATCTGAATGATGACAATCGAATTTTCAAAATAGTGGAAATGAAATGTAGTTCGTATTTCCCCTATGTCGATCGAAGAGCTTTGGCATTAATCTATTCGGAGTCTTCGTGTCTTGTTACCAGGTTAACACATTTTGTTTTAGTTTATTTATAAATCTAAACAAAACGAATGGGTTTTTGAATGAGTTTATCAGCACCGTCAATAGCACATTTATATCCCCTACCCTACGATTGAATTCTTGCGTTCAATTCAAACATTTCAATTTCCGAAATGAACCAACTACGTTTTAATGCAAACAATATTGCGTCAAGTCAGACACGTAATTAGGTGACGAATGTTCATGGTTGCACTCTTCCAAATCCATTAAGACGACTTCTTCACAAAATCAAAGATCCTCCCTTGATATACGAATTGACAGTTCGTTCTGCGATAGGATTTATTACGTGCGAAGCTCGTTAGGCTTTGACATGGATAAATGGATAAACGCTGTTACTAGGCTCATGATTTGTTCACAACCTGTGTTGTTCGAATAGCCTGATATCATTAGAAAGATATTTTTACATTTCAATGTGATTTTTTAACACAACGTATGATTATATTGGCATTTTTGAAAATGTATGAATATATTTACAACTGAAAACATTCTCGAATAGATACCTATTTCAGCTACCCACAACTAAAAACATTCTCGAATAGATACCTAACTCAGCTAACCTTGTAAAATTCAACACCTAAGAAACAGTTCCAATATATGCCATTGTTGAGGCTCTCGTTGTTTTCAAAAGACTTACAATGCATGAACACGGATTCTGTACTCGGTTTGGTTTGATTTGTTTTTATGTCCTATCAACTGCTATGGGCATTTAAAGACGCGCTAGTTTTTGTTGGTGGAGGAAAACCAGGGTGCCCGCAAGCAAACCATTTACCTGTTGTCAGTACTTCGCCCCGATCCCGGTGGTGGAGAGCTATAGTGATCATAAATGTCAGACACCGTTACCGCTATGTCAATGTGGCCCACAGTGTTCGACATAATTATGTTGTTACATTGTTAATATCACGATCAACATTCCAACTGTTAATATCACGGTCAACATACCAACTGTTAATATCACGGTCAACATTCCAACTGTTAATATCAAGGTCAACGTTTCAACTTAAACATTGTAAACAGTTTTTCGTTCTATGTCTGTTAAAAATTTGAAATAGTTGATAAAATGGGACTTTTATCAATACTATCGCCGGGACGAGAAATTAAGTCTGAATACAGAATCCTTGTTTAGGCAAAAGAGCGGTTTGCAGTACAGACGCCAACTTATCTTGTTCTGAACTTTTTAGTTTCGAAAGATGTTTTATTTTTTTGAAGAGTACTTGCTTGTGCCGGTTCTGCAGTGGTAATAGTCATTGGAACGAGTTATTCTCAAAATCTCACCGAGCATTTTTAATAACAATTCCAATCAATGTTATTATAAATAGTACCCTCGTGATGTTCGTCAATAGTTTACTAATGCAAACAGATTCAGCATTGTTGCTAATTTTCTCAGTATTAAAAATTATATTACTGCATGTACTTTTTTATTGTTCTATAACAGCCAGGCGGTGCCGCATACTGATCGGTTTGAATTGGTCCTGTGCCGTAATTTTCTCCATCCCAATGCTTTTGTCTTACAACCTTCAACTCGTGGATGGACACATGCCTCAGTGTTGGATGGAACTCCCGGAACCGTGGATGTGGAAGGTAAGGTCTCAATGAAAATGTTTGGCCTTTGGTTGCTACTGTACATAAGGAATCTCAGGAATATGGTTTTGCTTGCAGGCTGAATACTAGAAATCACATCATCTTCAAAATCTCTAGAATTTCCTGACAGAAACGAATCCATGTATGCACATTACATGGTCGCATGCCTTAATTATGATGTGGCCTGGTTATTCTTGAACATGTAATGGACTCGTGCATACCCGTGCTAACAGAAATGTTTTGAATAGAGATACAATTATTTGCTCAGCAACATTACAGTAAGGTGTATCGGCTTTGATCTTAAAGACGATCTTTGATAATCTACATAGTTTATATATCACGTTTATCTGCTTTATTATTGGTCACTTGTTGATATTTTGAACCGATGCATGAGCAGACAGTGAGTCACTGATTATATGACCTTTGTGTAACATCCCGTGGACATTCCTACTGGTCAGGGACTAAAAAATGTATGTCGTGACCAATGGCATGTTGAAAAAGGCAACGAACGCAGGGACTTGCATCCTATAGAATGGGGAATTGTTTTAGCCCTCTTCTAGGGGAAACAAAATCGACAAAAATTATTCTGCTGCGCACATTGCTACATTTAGAATCTTCGTCGTTTTCTCTAATTCCTAACAGCATTTTGGTTACCTAGCGACGTGCTCTGCACTATCTCATCTTTGAACTTTGAACATTTGCCCAGAGAGGAAAAAAGGTCATGGACTCCGTCCATAGACTAGTACTTTCCAAATTACTTAAATATGGTAGTTGCTATTCTCTGCTAAACGATCAGCATTTAAGGTACTCACCACAACCGTTAACCCTTTTGTCAGAATGATAGGACTTGATTAAATACCTTCGGCATGATTCCAGTAAAATAGCACTCTAAAGTCAGCATCAGATCTGTGCTTATACACAAGCGAAGACACGTCCTTAAATTATTTAAGCTGTTAATAGGTCATTACCCGAAATAAATCAAAACCCTCCCAATAAATCCAAACCCTCTCGTCAATGTACGTTACTTTCTGTATTTTATTTTCAGACCACTTGCACTGTTGACATTGTTTTTAAGGAATTCCAATCAAAAAGACATAAGATCCCGATTGTTACTTGATCAATGGATTTAATAAACCGTTCTGGGCTAATATGTCATCTTCTGATAAGAATTGCGAAATTCTGAGCTAACTAATATTTGTACAAAACTAACAATAATTTTTTGATTCCGTATATTGAGAGAGATGAACACGCCACACACATATGTGATTGCACCTGTAAAAGTTAATAATAGATACAGTTTGCCAAAATATAATTACACTTCATCATACAGCTGTTTCGTCCAGCTATGACTGATCAGTGATGCTATTGGAAAAACAATTGTAAAACCAAATAAGTCTAAGCTACTACTGACACAGAAGGAGAAGTGCATATAGACCATTGATTTATACATTTAAAAAAACCAGAGCGCTTGTTAATTTCAAATAACAGTTTTTAGACGTTTATAAAAATATAAATATCATGTCTTTAAAATGAAAAAGCATGTCAAACGCTCATTCCCGTTGTCCAGATCAATGACTTTGTTACAAGTGCAATCAAGTCATTTTTAAGAGACCTATTGGCTTGTTTGGCACCAGATCTGTTTGGTTGAAGATTCATTTTTATTAAAATGATAGCGTACAGTTTGCAATACTGTACACATTTGATTTCGTATTCTCGATTACGTGTTAAAGACCAGCTTGCATGATTAACTGTTTCTAGGTTATTCAGTTTATACATTTTAGTGGTATATCAAAGGTAAAAAGCTCCTTAATATTTATATAAATATAATTTATACTGAATATTACTATTTTTATCAAAATATTGATATTTTCTAAATTTTCTTGTTAACGGTTTACACAACAAAACAAATAAATTATTTTTTGGTACTGGTAAAACTTTTAATGTAAAGAACAAGAACAAAATGTCACAAAAAATTACTATGAAGAACACGTCATATCTTGAAAATCGCGCAACGAAAGTGCTGAAAATTGTCAGGCAAAAAAATCCTACATTATGCAATCTTTAATTTCAATAGCGTAACAGCTGATTATAGAAAAAATAATCATGTAGAAATGCATGAAATACATATGGCGGAAAATATTGTTATCGTTGTAGAAAATTGGACTCTCAGGGTATTACTGCCCGTGTACCTCGGAGTTTAGCATAACCCTTTCGGGACTCCCCGTTATTGTTATGTGTATTATAATCAACGAGAGATTCGAATGTAATAAAACCATGTGATTGGACCGCCATTGTTAAGAGTTCTGAGTAACCCACATTGGAATCTGAAAGATATCAAGGCTATTACAATCCTAAATTTGGCACTAGACTTAAATTTTACTTTATAAGAAATGTTAATAATCATATTGAATTACCCTGTTGCAATATATGAATTGAAGCCTGTCCTTTCCGACCTACAGAGGACTGAGTATTGTCGGTTTAATACTGTATCGATTTAAGAGAGTTTAATGACTTTTTTGGATATACTAACTTAGCAAGCTCAAACACACTGTCTAAGTGTCATGCATTTGAAAAGTCAGTGCATTTAATGAAACAAAAATAGAAAACTCGTCTGTCCATATTTAGATTGCTGACAAACAAGGTTAAACATTACTTCTTTTCTCCTATATATATCACGGGAAGAAAAAATGATTCGATAAGCGTGGACTTTTCTAATTACAGACCGACAGATTGAACTCTTGAAAGTTCTGTTTTGAATGACAGATATTGAGCATAATTTTTCGTTGCGCATATCCCACTATCGGTGAGATGTCAATCATATAGACATGTCGTGCTCTCTAAGGCTTAATGTATCTTCTTGAAAAAACATTCTTTAAATCATAGGTTACGTGAAATAATAGAGTTCACATATATATCTGCGGTATTTAAAGTTTTGAAGGTGATCTTTGCAGCAGAATTAAAAAAGATGGTAGGGTATTGGTAGGGTATCTATTATAAGAGTAAACTGCCTTGAAAGTTCTACGCCCATTTTATTATTGTCTCGAGTAAGCGGGATTTTTAGTTAATATTTCCAAAAGGAATTGCCAAGAATAATTCTCCATCAAAAACAATGTGTATTTCATCCCATTGGAGAAGTGTTATTTAATTAATTTTCCAAATAGAGGCCTATTTGCCAAAGCAAATCACACATGAGTCATCAACTAAAATGGCAGGAGAGGAGTACTCGGAGTAAGCAATGAATGTTTTAGCAAATGTTGTTATGGTCCTATAACACCCATTGCTATTGATGACAAACTTAATAAAGCCCGGTCAGCAATAGAGTATTTGCTGAAATGTTCATTAATTATAATTACATTTTGATAAGAGTAGTGATGCTTCATTTAGTTATTTCGAACAGTTTTTGAACAGCATATGAAGTGTTGACAACAATGAAATTGATTACGTCACAATACAGATTGATGACGTTTCAATAGCAAATGTTGTTATAGTCTCATAACAACGTTTGCCTTTGCAATGCATTACAATGGAAGGTTGGAGAACAAATGTAGATATACAGGTGTATTTCAGGACTACTTTAGTACAATCTCGAAGTAAACTAGCACCAACTGTATATGTGAAATCTGATAAAGAGAAGTGTTGTTCTTGATCTGCTCACTTTACCTTTGTTTGTGTGGCAGTCCGTCTATCAATTACTTGTAAAATTCTGAATCCGTGAGAATAAATCTCTCGTTAAACACATAAGAACGAAAAGAAAAACGCAATCTCAAATTTTCGTGAAAATGGTTTTGTTGATAAACAGTGTCGATGTACCG
Organism: Chlamys rubida; assembly: GCA_032359455.1. NCBI lineage: Eukaryota > Metazoa > Mollusca > Bivalvia > Pectinida > Pectinidae > Chlamys > Chlamys rubida. The sequence continues at coordinate 9,587 of JAUMHH010141402.1, forward strand.
TTGAGCTGTCCAAATGCGACCATGTTGCTATCATACCACACGCTATAACGCTATGTCCACGACATCCGGTCACGTTACACCATACAGTTATCGATAAAACGTTCACATCGAAGTCAATCTTATCGGTAAGGCGTAAATCCTGACTCGTTACAGAAGACTATACGACGCCATATTTGCATAGGGAACCCGACTGGGCCATGTCGTTTAAACCATTGAGGTCAGTCATCACTTTAAATAGCGTTCCCACTACAACGCGACGCAGCTAAATGCTGAACGGAGACACTTCGGCACAGTATAATGCCTTTTTCTTAGACTGCATGTCCCTGGCGTATGAAATCTATACGGTGTAGTTCTCAACCGGTTACGCAACCACTGCAACTCCACGGTCTATGACGGCTGTAAGGAAAGGATATTGCGGTATAATAGACATTCAGAGCTCTTGTCAAAGAGTTTCGGGAATGTTCAGCAACAATAACTGCATTGCCTTTTTGAATATATCGTATTAGTCAAAGCATCTCTACGTAATCAGAAACGAACTTAAATACCAGGTTAATTTTTTAACGATGCCTGAAGATGCCTCTCTGAACGATGCCTGAAGATGCCTGAAGAATGCGGTCATTTGTATCGGTTCACATGCTTATCGGAAAATGTATCGTAGTATCGCGAGCACGAGTACGCGTGGTGGGACCGAGCTCTCCATAACATGGTTTTGGGAACTAGTAATAATTTGTTGAACTTATTGACATTCCACGTGACTTGCGTTTATTTTTCGTGTCGGTATGTATACACCAATATGTATCTTGTTTATTAAGAATGCATTCAAATCCAATTTCCATATCGTATTTCGTATTAACTCTCGACCTACACATGACTTTGATATCTACTCATACTTTTTGCATATGACAAACCACACATTGTGAATTTTAACACACAATTAAGAAAATTAGCAATAACATAAATTGATGGTTATGAGGTGTGACCTCTTATTGAACCTAACGTAAAGTGAGTATGGTGTACACTTGGTAGATATAGCACGTGCCAGACGTATATGGCTCGTCTCCGGCGGATGTGGTGGGAGTGGCCGGATATCAGTCGGTCCAGAATATAGCTTATGTACCACTTATGATATTCGACATGCAAATGAACCAATATCACGGACAATTTATTTTATGGAAAAAAATATAACGGTTAAATGTTAGTCAAATGCATGATTTGTAATAAAAAATACATCTGTTCACCAGTTACAGTATATTCAATTTAGTTCATTGTAATCTAATTCAACCATGGTCATTAAACTAATCACTTCATCAATTTATCAAACTATATTTTTGTTTATGTTAAAAAAAATCAAAAAAATCACAATCTTGTATTACATTGTATTCCCTTTGGTTGGCCCGAATGGGAAGCACGCAGGGGTTTTATGTTGGAGGAAACTGAAATACTGTGGGAAAACCAACATGGTTTGAAATGTGGGTTGGTACATGTATTTTGTTTGCCCCATAGAACATATTTATTGCAGGTTGTAACCATTAGTCATTGTACAGTATCCTGTTCAAGCCGAACGAGACCTTTAATTCAGTAGTTTCCCTGATTTGTATTCCTTAAAGTGAGAATTAATCTAAGATCCTCTGTGTCATATGCGACATTTAAGCTTACCCTACAGACTTGATACACAAGTAAACTGATTCGATGTGTGGTTTTAAATATTATATAATTCATTGGTTCTGTCATAGTTTTACCGTTTCAGATGTTCAACGATTTACCAGATTAGCAAAACATTAATATTCAATTTAGCTAAAGTGCATTATCATTTCCATGAAATCTGTGGCAGGCCTTTGCAATTAATATGATTATCGTTATGTAAGATATTCATCAATACTGATATTTAGTCATAGAGTCATATAATAAATATGTATATCGACCTCATAACTGTACCTGACATGTAGGTCACACCAAGTCAAACTCAGCTACGCCATGTATTGGAGGAATTAATGTATCATACCTTGGAACATAGGTTCTCAATTGTTATTGGTTTCGTATTTTGTTGAATAGTACAATAATAATAATAATAATAATAGACTTTATTTAAATTCGATAACACATATTTTAACAGAATGTTAACCAGTCGTCTATCCGTCCGTCAATAGTGCCTTTAAAACGCTACTAGACCTTAACGGCTCAGTGGATTTTGCCTAAATTTAGCCTGAACTATCCTTGGGGAAAGAGAAATATTTGTTTGATAAACAGATGGTGTGGTTCCCTGGGGGGCAGGGGGACGTCGAAATTGAAGTAAATATTTAAAATCCTTTTTCTTCTGTACCATTCGAGGGATTTTAACTAAATTTTGTCGGGAGAATCCTTGGGCAAAGAGGACTTACTTTTATATAAACAGAGGGTGATTTAACAAAATGTTGTGTACAACATCCTTGGGCAAGGGGGGTCCAATTATATATAAACAGAGCATGTGGCCCCCAGGGGACAGAGGAGCAGGGCCCAATATGGGAACAATAGTAATAACTGTTTAAAAGCATTCTCCTTACGTGCAATCAGAGGAATTTTAAACAGATTATCGGCAAAGGGGACTCAAATTTTAAAAGAAAATGAATGGTTGCTCTTGGGGTCCGAGGGGCAGCGCAAAATAGGGGAAATTGTCTTAAATGTTAACATCCATTTCAATTCTTGGGGCAGAAGGAAAGGATCAAATGTTGGCGGGTTTAGCTGAGAGACAGAGCTACTATTTAGAAAACGTTGCAGTATTATATCTATTGACATTATTTCCCGATTTTTGCTTTATAAACAAGATTCGCGATACAGACCCTCTGTGCCTTTTGGGTTCTAATGGAATAAAATAAAAACGCAAAATATACGATCCTCTGAGACGACGAACAGAAACTTTTAGTCATTTCGTGAATTTCGATTTGATGGAACAAATAAATAAAAAAATATCACCTTATTTGAACCATTTCTGGACTTGACATCACCTAGGATTGACGTTTCATGACACTTACTGAAATTTGATGATTTGCGATTGTTTTTTAATATAACATTATATCAATATATACATATTTTTTTATACTTGTATAGAGGATTTGTCGATAGTTCTATTGTTGTAATTTGATTTTTAATGCGATTCAGATCAGATAACAAATTCAAATTCAATTACCTTTATTCAAAACATGCTGGGTTTATTGCCCAAGTATACAGATATAAAAACAAATACATAAGAGGTTACTTTTAATGACGGTTCAAAATTGAAACATATATGATATAGCACAAAACGTTGACGTTTAATTTTTCATTAACATGCGTATACTATTAGACGACCTTACTTCATAAATCCTTTTTTCCCCAAGTTACTTTACTACGGATAAGTGTTTCTATCAGAGACGTGCCTAGTGTATGCTGTCCTCATAGGCCGGTTAAAGTAATGACCCGATTATTGCTATCATGTCTGTTTCTGAGAACACTTTCTTGGCAATTGAGAACGTTTATTAGCCGAAAGAGGGCTTTGGCATTTTCTCCGGTTCACCCTGGCAACACATGACAAGTCATCAAAGTTTTTGACCTTTACGCTGTCTATCAATACGAGACAATTACTTCCAGAGAACATCCAATTTCGATCGGTTAATTTCAACATAGTGATATGTTTCGCCTAGAAATTTATTTTCGTACAATGCGATTTGTTTGTTCAAAATAGTGCGATGAGGTCTTGATCGTTTCCCAATGTTCAACAACAACCATTGATGAAGTAATGATAACACTATAGAAGTGGTTATATTGCCCCTGGAACGATTTATTATGTTATAAAATATTAATGATTTACCACACCTGCAGGTGTTGCATTTCGTTTACGTTTTAATATTTTGAAGCCGCAATCAAATGTAACAAGGAAATGTTGACAGGGTTTTGTTGTTTAGGAGTATTTCAATTTTTATAAAAACAAAAACCTGACAAATTTGAGTCCTTGCGTGGGATAATGTGTCATTGCAGTTCAGGAAAATTGCACTTTGACATAAAACGATTTAGAGCAGTGATTAAAAATGTTTGTAAAAACAAATAATTCATGCAATTTTCTTTTCGATTAAATTCCAGTTGAAATATTAAAATGCAATGGTATGTGTTAGATTGAACACATATTGAACAGAAACATTCTTTTTAGTGGTTTTAATTGTTTCCAAGCAAAATTAATCTAAAATGGTCCATGACTATATAGGGGAGAAGTTTGATTGTGTTGTTATTACATTACGCATATTTAAAATTAAAAATGAAATACAGTTATTAGATCTGTGTCAAATTTCAAAATCTTTTGACGTCATATATGTTCCTGATATAATGTCACGATTCAGAGTCATGATTATAATTTGTTTAATCTCTTCTCATGCGATCTCCAAAGGCAATAAGATGATTTCAAAAATTGTTTATTATAGCAAATATAGCAATTGCTTATAGTGGGTTTCTTAGGTTGGGACAATTGTTGAAAACTGAACATGCATTTGAGACATTTTAAACGAACGACAACAATATCATTATAACAATTTTTCGATGTTTCTGCCAGCCTCAATTGTTATAGAAAGTGTGTCTTAGCCAAACCTTTCGCTTGTTCTCAGTAATAACACACCTTACTTTCAAACATTGACGGACTTTTTAAAATTATTTTTTCAATTAAGAAGTGTTTTAATTATTTCAAAAATTGTTTATGCCGCAAACACATTTACCCCTATAGCTACACAATCGTTCAGTACATGAAGCAGCATTATATTTCCACGTTCTCTGATTTTGCAGCGAGCAATTATTCTCCTATCCCTGCGTGTATATAATAAGCTTCCCAGTGTTTTCTTTCTCTGTTTATGCAACGAACAACGATTCTGTCATTCCCGTGTGTATATATGACAGAACTGTCCAGGGTAAAAAGTGAGTGTTAGAAAAATGCTGTCTTCCACTTTATTTCGAGTAAGTGACGTCACAATGTGTCAACAATAATGGGACGTCATCTTTCGGGAACTTTCTGTTCCTGCGATGCGGAAACAGTGGCACATTGTGAGGTTTTTGAGCAAATTCTGGTGATTGGATTAAGAATACATGCTCTTTTATCCTTAGGGGTGTAGGATAGGGAAATGCTACCAACAGGAGTCTAATATTATCTCCAAATTGTATTTATATTCAATAGGCTGTACACTACACACAAATGTATCACGCAATGAGAATCTTGAGCCTTCGATATGTTTACCAAATAATTATAATCAATCTCAGCACTCTATACACTATATGCTAAATTGTATAATTAAATCATGTATACAGTACAGCTTTAAACATTGCAATAATTGTTATATTACCTCAGTATATGTTTACGTGTCTTTTAACTATATGTGAGATACTTAACGTTTCATTGTATTACAACTCATAAATACGAGTGTATTTATATATTTAGTTTTTTTTAGCTGAACAGACGTGTATAACTTTTCTCCTACTTATTTTATACTCAGGCATACATAACGCTGATAGAAAATGTCCCCTCTGATTTATTTTTGACATTAAATACCCTTTTCCAATTTTGCCAAAGGATGCTTTTTTGTTTCCTTTCTGAAAATTAATCCGAACATTTAGAAGTAATAACAGTTATACAACTTCAAACCCAGCTACATACATAATGTAATATCTAAACGTTTTTGCAAGGCTGAATCAAGGATGAACCCTTAATCTTTGAGAAAACATGAATATATTGAAAAGATGCATGTCGTTTTTTAAAATGTGAAGTCAATCATTTAAACTTCATGTGACATGTACCCACTGATTAGTTAGTTTGCTTTCAAAATCAATGTGTTCAATGTTTTTAAATACAAGTGTTGAAAAGTTCCCTCTTCATTTTACCTTCAAACGTCAGTCCTGCTGATACTGATGTCAATCTTTGTTGTAAAATAAACTAGATGAACCTTTCGTCTTTCTTCTATTTCAGGTATATATTACGCTGATAGCTATCCTCCTCCTCATTATTCCGGCTGTTATCATCGCCTTCTGCTACATCTTCATCGTCATCGTCATTTGGCGGAAGTCAAGTCTCTCTCTCAATGCCGCTAATAGTGGCGAGCAAACGCGCATTGTGACAAAAGGTAACTCGTATTTTTGCAAAAAACGTGTATGTAATTAGTTCATTATAAATACGGGAATATGTGTTTGCCGGGATTGTACAAGCTTCAGTAGGCATATATACATCTTTGAAAAGCAATGTAAATCGATTGGAATACGTTTTGTGAGTTAGCAAATGGATATCAACCAATCAACTTGACTATCAGTATCTTGGTATTTAATCGATGCATTAAAACTTTTTTAAAACTTATACATAACCCACTTATGTTTTAAACTTATCACCCACTTTCCCCAAATGCATGTTTGGTGATCAGAGAATAGATAGGCCTGCTGTATTCAACTGTATGTAGTAAAATGTTTCTAATGTAGGTACCCCTGTAAAGTCGGGGGATTTCTGTTCTGTTAAGGGCACATTCAAGATCGAACTTGATCCACTGCCCCCTAAATTTGGGATAACTTAATTTCCTCTCAAATTCCTTTTTCTAACGCCTTGCTTGGCAATACCTATTTGTTTGCCTTAGTGTTGAACGTTTTCCCGAGTCAGCAAGGCAAATGGTTCCGTTTCCAGGCCACGACATACTAAAGTTCTAAAACAAATAATGGTAGTTAACTCCCTAGTTAACGTTAGGTATTTAGAGTAATCGCTACAACTCCTTTAACCGTTGTCAATATAGTTTGATTTGGGAGGAATACTGTGCTTGGGTGCCTTTGGCATGTTATTTTAGTGTGGTAACACTCTCAAGTCGGAAACATATCTGCACTTCAAAAACAAAAACCAACTTAACAAAAGCAAATGGACATTGATATCAAGAGACTATTTCCATGAAATCAAGCTTCAGGCACTTAAAATGCTAATATTTGTCGAATCCTTTGCACTGCATGACGTGTTTTTGAATGCTCGTATATTTGCCCCGTACTAATTGCGCAATTCCTTTTCACCAATTTTAACGAGACCGAAATGGGACCTTTTATAAGTAGCTGTCTGCTGCTCTGTAATGTATGTGAAAGTTTAGACACTAACAGCAAAGATGATTCTTTTTTGGACAATTGCTCATCTTGCATATGATTTGCTGGAGTTGTCTTGTTTATCAGTTTCTGCGAAAAAAATACCATAAAGACGGATGTTTTCTCCTTAGTTCTACAAGACAACGCAAAACATTTAAAATGAAGGTTGTCCAAGATATATATATTTGCTGTGAGGGCTTACGTTCAAAAAGCTTCCCAATACAATATTGCCAAAGTTGACTACTAAAACATGGCTTGTGAAATCATTCTTGGTGTTTATCGAGAAAGTCGAATATACAACGTAATTTATGAGTAACGGCTCTTCTAATATCTAATAAAGCAATCGTTGTGTACATTAGGTTAACGATTATAAATCAACTTTACACATCTGGTAAGTTTAAAAATAATAAACTGAAAAAGTGTCATGTTCGAGTGTAGAAGTATTTGTCTTGCGACTCTTTATTACAAAGATTGCAGTGTGAAGAAGTTCTTTCGAACGCAGTACGAAAAATGCGAACATTTCTTCTCCGTTAAAATTGCCGATTATACAGTATGCAACTATGATTATCTTGGTTGTCGCAATAGATACAATCAGCATCAGATTAACTTCATATTCAGTCAGTAATGAAGTACATGTGGAATAATATTTTGCTTGAACTCGTTTATTAACACTTTTACTAATTCCACACCATTTCTTATTAGCCATTTTCTCTTTATTGTTTTTAAACATATTACGAGTTTTCTTAAAAATAGTTAATTGGAAAGTCTACTTCGTATTTATTGAGAAATCTCTTTAGAACAAACTAAATGTTGAAATGTATTTTATACTACAGATGCCACGTCCGACTCCCCTTCTGACCAGAGAAAGCGGGTTCATTGGACAGAGTGCAACGTTAGCTCACGTGGTCTTATCCCGAAAGCAAAAATCAAAACCATCAAGATGACCTTCGTTATAGTGTTAGGTAAGTGGTATCAAGCGATCAATAATCCTTAGTTTTCTACACATAGATATATTTAATATTTGTGTTCAATTTTTCGATGTTCAATGGAACCGTTCCCATGCTCATTCATGGAACCGTTCCCATGCTCATTCATGGAACCGTTCCCATGCTCATTCATGGAACCGTTCCCATGCTCAGTTTTGATTGATTTTGTGCTTTATCAAACTTTCTGGTATGTCATGCGAAAGATGAAAGGTATATGTGTATTATGTGAAACAGCATTCAGATAAAAGTCTCAAAGTCCTTCCAAATCATAGACCAAATATCAAGTTTAAATTTATTTATCACCGGAACAAGAAATTGAGCTTGAGCACATAATATGCGTTTGAGCATGAGGACGGTTTCATGAATAGTTCGTATATGACTTCACAGAAGTAATGCTATCATAATTTGTTTCATATAGAGACGTATGTAAATCAATGTTTCCTAGTGGTCACTTCATTCTAATAGCAGTAGAGATTACCCGTATGATCGTTGGGAGACATTTTATATACCATTAGTGAGACTGTCAAGAGAGATAACCCATTTATGATTGATATAGCTATTACTTTGATAGGAGAATTTTCGTCAAACACTTTTTTTCCACTACGACTTTGCTGAAATCTGGTTGCTGAAGGAATCTGTTACATTTTATTTTAAAGTAATAAAATGTGGTTATTTGAATAAATACTTATCGAATTTCCACTCCATGAAAACATTTTTTTTTGTATTTAACATTTAATAGTCAAATTAATTGGCTCCTGTATAAGGTATGATTTCCTATCAGAAATATTATTTTCATCGTATATATCGTATTAAGATCCCTGTCCAACTTCGCTGTTATTGTTCATATAGAGTTATATCCTTGTTATTTCGTTATGGATATAAATGTAGCACAGTTGGGTCAAAACACTTCCGTTAACTAGGTAGCGCAGTCTGTTAGAGCACTACTACAAAATCCTGAAGTCTAGGGTTGGAATCTCCGTCTAGTTGAATGTTGTGTTTTCTATTAGAACCCTTTTGTTCATTATTGCATAGCTGCATGGTATGTTTTTGTGTTAAGAAAATATTTATCAAAGCTATAGTCATGTTCGGCAAAATCTGTTTTAGTGCATAGTTGCTGGTTCACAGTTGTACGATGCTCATTGAATTAGTTACAACTTGATTGAATTGACTTTTGTGTGTGGATCAAGTAATATGTGAACAACGTATTACATAACAGGAATTCACTAATTCATCCTATGTATGATATCCTCAGTCCAAGTATTTTTAAATATATCACAATATATTTTCGTTTCGTTTGTTTCAGCGTTCGTGTTTTGCTGGAGTCCGTATTTTGTATACGACCTGTTGGATGTATACGGTCACATACCAAGGACGAATGAGATGATAGCGGTCAGCACGTTTATACAGAGTCTCGCTCCTCTCAACAGTGCAGCCAATCCAATAATATATATGCTGTTCAACAGCAAGATGTACAAAAAGTTCTTTAAAAGCAAAAAACATAACAGTTCGCCTAGCACAAGTGCCACAAGATCTCATGTTTAAGATTATAAATGTAACCAGGAGCTTAATATAGTATTGCCGTAAACAATGTATCGCCATTTCCTATATATTTGTTAAGTTTTTTATTCAAACCATTATTGATTTGCGTGTATTGGACCATTCTGCATAAAACAATATTGTATATCATACTTTGTAGAAAATTGACGACATATGGTAAACGGCAATGATTTGAATAGTGTCATGGATGCTTGTTTTGTAGAATTATGTGATATCATTAAAATTATAGCGAATATTACATTTCTTGTAGTTTTATTATCACAACAGTTCCCGTTTGTCCGTCTTCTTATGACCCTGGCAACAAAACCAAAACACTTGCAAACTATGAATACAGGAAGGGGGCAATATGAAACATTGCACGCTTTTTGTTAGCCCACCATCATCAACTGATGAAATCGCCTTTTCTGTGGTCCGTCCGTTTTTTAATAAATCTTTTTATCTCTATTGCTCAAAAAGTCCGAAACGGATCTTTCTCAAATTAAATATGTATGTTCCCCATTGCCCATAGTTGTGCATGTTTGCTTTTAAGCAGCAATCCTGTGTTATTGGAGTTCAAGTTGGTTATTGATATTTGTCAGGAAATAAACGATGAACTCATTATGAAAGAAACCTCTCAATCCCTGCAATTTGAAATTATAATAAACGGTTACTTCTCTACAAGATGCATTCGTTATTGACAAGACTGTAAATACAACAGATAAGAGAAAAGAAGAGAAATGAGAGGAACATATCTAACCTAACGATGGTGGCGCTAAGATCCATCTGGGACCGCAAGAGTTTGAACTACAGCAGTAACAGTCGAAGCAATGCCTTAGTCCATGATGTCATAGTTGAGTTAATATGTAATGCAGTCTCGAGCTTATTTTCGGTGGTATGAAAAATGACAAAAATAAACACTGATCAATTTGAACTGTGCATTTATGACGAAAAAATCACCGAAAAATTATATAAACACGAAAAATCAAGTATTAGAAAAAAGTATTTTACACTGTCGATGTTAAATTGTTTTTGGCTAAATGTTTTAAATACCTACTTGGCAACAATTTCAAAGGCTCTTCTACCTTCTATTGATTAACAATATATTGAGTAAACGGAATATCATGCAGATGCTACAACTACCAAAAAATAAAAATAGTCTTGACCTGAGTAGATATAGGATCTTAAATGAGTTTTCATTTCATATGAGATTTTATGAAACGAGTCTCGCCAAGGCTCGCAAAAATTAAAACTTCGAGACGAGTTTTTATCACATAACTCAGAAAACTTACATTTTGACAGGTTTTAAAGCCAAAATGTAGA
>JAUMHH010141513.1:0-20513 GCA_032359455.1 Chlamys rubida
GTCTTAAGTTACCTATATGTCAATTTCATGTAACAAAAGAAACAGGTGAGCGATACAGGCCCTCTGGGCCTCTTGTTGGTGAATTATATGGAATAATGAAGCATACACATTTGGAACCACATTTGTTGGTGAATTAAATATAATATTGAAGAATACACATTTGTTGGTGAATTATATAGAATACACATAGTTAGAACCACATTTGTTGAAGAAAACACATTTGTTGGTGAATAATATAGAATACACATATTTGGAACTACATTTGTTGGTGAATTAAATAGAATATTGAAAAATACACATTTGGAACCACATTTGTTGGTGAATAATGTAGAATATTGAAGAATACACCTATTTAGAACCATTAGCATTAAACTAAATCTTCAAAATATAAATGTAGTGTGAAAAATCTTAACAATAGGCTTAAAAAATTTGTATATTTAAAAAAAAAAATTCTACTAGAGATTTCAAAATGCAATAATTAAATAATTCATTCTCATGATTAGATCAATTTTTACTATTTTTCCATTCCATTTGTATTAATAATTTAATAAATTCAAAAATTTCCCATAAGTTTGTCATTTACTGTACAATTGTTAGCACAATTTTAAGACAACATTGCAAAATATTTCATATTTTGGAATGGTGAAAATCGTTTTACTATTTGAGATTATAAACCCCTTGCCTAAGTAAGGTAGCTATACAAAGACATGATAAAAATAAGTAAACTTATCTTTTTAAGAGTTGTAATTAATATAAAAACACCTCATAGCACCTTATTCATCACGTTTGTCTTCATAATTTACCAGGAATGTTTTGAAATACGCCGGTAAATCCATATTTGCCGAGTGTTAATTTCGCCATTATGATTTAATTACTATACATTTATTATGTTGTTACTAATGTTTACCTCGTGAGGGAGGATGAAGAGGACAAAAGTTTAACTGTGGCGACAATGACTCGGTATGCAATATCCTAAAACAAGCAGCGACATGCACCAGAAAGCCAGGGAAACACACCATGGAGTAAATCTAATGCCATTCTGTCTGGTATTTCTTTTCTTGCAAAGAAGAACAATCTGCATAGTTCCTTTCTCGGTATGAAGAAGCATGGTGCCACTTGCGCATATTGTAACACACGAGCAAGCTACATGGTGTCCAAAATAAATATATTTGATCCATCCGAACTGTTCCCACTAATGCACGCCATACGATGTCCTAAATGGCATGAACAAGAACTGTATGATCCACACAAGCTATTTGAACACGGCACACAATGTCCTGAATCGCATGAATAATACGCCATTTCAATTAGTTTGCCGCTCATCAAACAAGTCATCGTATTTTTAAGAGTTGCTATTAATAAAAAGGACACCTTTGTCATCATAATTTACTGGGAAATGTTGCACTACGCAGGTAAATCCATATTTGTGGAGTGTTAATTTCGCCAGTTACATTTATTATGTTGTAACTAATGTTTGTTTAAGGGTTAAATTCGCCCACGTGAGGGAGGATGAAAAAGACAAAAAAAAAACTTTGGCGACAAGTACTATAAAACGAGCAGCTACATGCACCATTGCTTTACTCTATAACAAAGACGGCTTTCTGGCATTCCCAGGGAAATACACCAAGGAGAAAATCTTATCCAATTCTGTCTGGTCTTTATCTCGCAAAAAAGTTTCGTTGCAGCACGTTTGATTTGGATCAATAGAAGCATTTTGAAATGCACAAACTGCATAGATTCTTTCTCGGTATGAAGATGCATGGCGCCACTTGCGCATATGGTTTCCACACGAGCAAGCTACATGATGTCCAAAACAAGATTGATTTGATCCATCCGAACTGTTCCTACAAGAGCACGCCACATGATGTCCTGAACAGCAAGAGCAAGAACTGTGTGATCCACACGAACTGTTTCCACAAGAGCACGCCACGTGATGTCCTAAACGGCTTGAGCAAGAACTGTGTGATCCACCTGAACTGTTCCCGCAAGAGCACGCCACATGATGTCCTAAACGGCTTGAGCAAGAACTGTGTGATCCACACGAGCTATTTCCACATGAACATGGAACACAATGTCCTGTGCAGCACGAACAAAAATTATGCGATCCACACGAGCTATTACCACATGAACAGTGATCGGAATATCCTGAACAAGCTTGATTAGATCCCTTCGAACTGTTGCCACATGAACACGTCACATGATGTCCTGAACCACTTGAGCAAGAATTATGTGATTCGTTCGAGCTTTGTGGTTTGTTATTGTTTGTACATCTATGCTCCTTTTTGGGTTCGTGCGAGCGTTTTCGATAACTCCACTTTTCGTAGGCTTTAGCTAATTTGGAAAGTCTGTTGCAATCAGGGTAATCATAAGCATAGTCATCGTCCTTATCAGAGATAAGAGATTGATGTTTAGTATCAGTTTCCTGTGACGACTTATTTTGCTGATCATGTCGTGTTTCCAAAGGATTATCTATCTGTTCGTAAATTGGTGACTTTTGATGCAAGTCTTCATCCCCCCCCTGGCCAAGGGATATTTCTGGTATGCACAGTTCAGCTACCTCGGGATACCCGGACATCCTATTGTAAAATGCATAATCATACACATAGTCATCTTTGGTGTTTGACTGGTTACCGTGCATTTCACTTGAAGACGTGCTTCCAACATATTTCTTTGTTGATGATGCAGTTTGTCTGTCTGGAATGATCTCCATCTGCTTTGTAAAGAAATAGTTTGAATATTTAGAAGTGTCATCTGTCTGGCATCGACTACATGGGCTAATTTCTTCTGTTTTCTTTTTCAATACATGTAGTGGTAACTGTACTTCTTTTTGAGGCGTTTTCCATAAATGATCACCGGGTGACAACATAAACACACTGTTAAGTTTAGGAGGAAGCGGAGGCCCAGTCTCGTTAACATTTTTAGTAGGTATCTTTGACCTCCTCATACGGGGTTTTGGGATTGGCTTTAGCTCCATTGTGGTGGCTGGGACAGTATTGTGATGGATAGTTTCATCATATCCCGATGTCTTGTTTTCATCAGAGGACCGCACCACTTGTTGTTCATTGTCAGGAATTTTCACATGGCCTTGTATAGCTGTATTTTGAGCATAATGCATAACGTGAGTATCCGGTAAACCATGGGAGAGAGTAACACGTTGCAGTTTTACTGGCAGTTTTGGTGTCAGAGTTTCTTCAGTGACTGGCGATAGGACGTGATTTGAAGACCACATCCCTTCATTTGTAGTGACTCTCGAACGACGTGTCCTTTGTTTTAGAGGAAGTTTTGGCAGACTTTCTGTTTTAATTAATGCAAGATTGGTATATCCGCATCCACAGTTTGATTGTCTCAGTTTTTTAGGAAGCTTTGGCCGAATTTCCTCATAAGCAAGCAATAATGCGTTACCATAACTCTCCGACTTGAATTCAAGATTTCCAGAGGCAGTCAGCATTCCTTGTTGTTTGGAAGTTACCATTGAATTAAGGGTACGTCGTTTGAGAGGAATTTCCGGCAATGATGCCTCAACTAAAGTAGGATAGATTTCCCTGTGCTTGCAGTTTGGTTCTTTTGTCTGGACCTTAGTTGATGGATACATGTATAGAGGATTATCAAAAGCAGACTGGTTGAATTGCGTCTCGATTTGAGAAGATAACACTTCAACATTGATTGACGTATACGGTTTTTCACTTGTCGCAGCTGAACTTTCAATACCAGGCTTAAGACTGGGTATTTGAACTACATATTGATGTCCCAACGACATTTCTTTCCATTCCCTTGTTTCATTATTTCTTTGGATGCTGACTTCTTGTTCCGAATAAGTCTTTGTCAGATATTCTCCTAATTTGCTACTTGTGTTATTTGATATAGCTTTTGTCTTTTTCCTAGGTAAATGTACCGGTTGGACTTTCTGCAATGCATTTTTTAAATTGTATGAAATATTAGATGATGGACCTTGTAAAGACGATGACTTATTATCAGCATCAAAGGCATCAATGGTGACTGGTAGGGTATCACATGCTTCTTTACGTAAACTGTTTGTCAATAGTTCTTGAGCATCCTTGGGAACTACCTGTTTCTTTGCTGGTATTGGTACTGTCATATGCTTTTCACGAACAGAGTATTCTGTGTTGGACTTGGTACCCAAATTGTGCTCCGTTCTTGGAATAGAATATTCTTGTAATTCACTAGTCACTTTATCTGCAATAAATGTATGCGTGCTTTTGGAATCTGGTTCTGAAGTAAATTCAGGTATACTACTTTCTTGGGCTGTTGTAGTCACGATGCCAGGGTTTCCTGAAATGTTTCCACAGGTCATGATTATCTTCTTATTATCAATAGTTTGTGTCGCGTGTTCAGATAAACTTGAAGTTTTGACCAAGTTTTCACATGGATTGGTTTTCTTCTGGTCAAATGTACTTTTAATGCCTTTGCTGGACTTGGATTCCTGTTTTGGCCGTTCCAAATGGCTGTAGCACAATGATGATCTTTTATCAGATGTAGCCATAGTTCCATTTGTGACGTAATGTTTGATCATATCCTCTGTAAAAGTTTCAGCTTCTGGATTTGGATTCGTTGTATCAGTAATCTCTCCAGATGTAATAATTTCATCAGAATTTCCGGATTTCGATGAAAATGTTTGAAGATTTTCTGCAGCTTCAATTATCCAGCCATCTGCTGCAGATTCAGATATAAACTGGACCTCCTGCACACTAACGTCTGCCGTAATTTCAGAAGCATGTACAGAGTCACCGGAAGTGTCCGGCGCATTTCCACATACTTCTACTGTCTTTTTATTTTCTGTTTTTACGACCTGTTGGAGCATCGGCAGATGTTTGGTCCAATTTACGTGCGGCGTGATTATCTTTTTCGATACTGTTGATTCTCCATTTTCTACAGTTTTGATCGGTGGTGTCAATGTATATGCAGAAATTTCCTTGTAAGGCACGTTCGAAGCTGCAGAGAAATCGGGTGTTGAGACGGATATCTTTTCTTCTATCGATACACTTGGCAAATTATTATTTGGCCATCTGTTTACAGAAATGTTGTCTTGATTCAATTCTTCGCGTTTTGTTGTAAATGCGCAGCTTGTCCTACAAGGAGCAGTATTTGAACAGTCTACATCGATATCCACTTCTGACAATTTGCACACTTTGAGTTGATGTCTTCAGTGATCTAATTATGTATGATAAATGTCCATAAACGAAGCTGAATATTTCAGATTACTCCTGTCTTTATCTGGTAGGCTCAGTCTACGGTTGGAAACAGTGTGAGCTGTTTCTTTTAAATATCCCCGTTTCGGGGATGATATATTGACAATTTATTTGATCGAACCTCGAAGATGGACTGATATCCTTATGTAGCTCCCGCGGTTACAAATCAACCTTTTAACCTGGATAAGGAAACTCTTTGGTAGGCGTACGGTTAGGAAGAAATGCTTTGGAGTTGATAACTCCATTGATGGTATCGTATGGAGTACGCTACAGCTTATAGGAAGAGGTTAAGTGATTTTTTCCTGTCTTGCTCTTTGCTCCTCTTACTCATTCGGTCATCTCCTGGTACTGTTAGTCTGTATATCGTTCTGAAAAAACCAAAAATATGGATATTTAACACATGTCAGTATATGGCAGTATCATATGGAAGTGTAATAAGTGTATGTTTTGATAACATTTCCTGTTTGCGGGTGAAATATAATAAACCACACATCAAGAGTGTATGTGTCCTATTTTTTTAGCATGATCTCATATGTCTGGTAAAGGAAATTGTTTAATTTTTTTTTCGCACGAGTAACGCGAGATTGTATTTGAATGATACCAGCGTTGACTCATTATAAGTTCACATAGTCGGTGTGCATACAAAATTTGTCACATATCTCGACAGATAAGAACCACCAACCAGCTTTTCCATTAATACATTCTCTTTTCTTAGCTCTCCTTCTTATCAGTCCAGAAAAGGTCAGAAGCTGCCAATGCAAATTTAACAGCTTTAAATTGAGATAAATAAAATAATATTCAACTCTCATAATGGTTTTCCGATATTTCCCCGTAATGACCATCTCTGCCGGTCATCATTTCTTAGGAAGTGCTTCCTTTGTCAAGCAAAGAGTTTGCGAGTTATTTGCTTGACAAGGCAACAGACGTTTTCGAAATTTGTACTCTTTGCTTGACAAATTAAAGGAAACAGACGTTTTCGAAATTTGCACTCTTTGCTTGACAAAGGAAACAGACGTTTTCGAAATTTGCACTCTTTGCTTGACAAAGGAAACAGACGTTTTCGAAAGCTCGCAAAATACGTTTGTAAATGTTTGTTCAAAACAAATTTGGCATTTATTTTAAAAACTTGCACTGTCTGCTCTATGTATATACTTCTGAAGGACAGCAGACAAACACTTTTCAAATATGTTGCGTTGTTCATGTCACACAACTAATGAATTAAACATTTCACTTACATTGTATACAATTGAAATTATTTTGCCGAATGAAATCGATAAGTTTATACATTTAATATATATCTTGCAAAACTTTACACACCATGTTATTTCAGTGTGATGACAGGAATCGATAAACGAACACAACGGCTAACCCTATGTACATGTGGCCATAGGCGTGTTCTTTAAGTATCTGTGAATGAGAAATGTGTCGGACAAGAAAGGAGTATCCTTAACAAAACATCTCTGTGCATTCTCAACGATGGAAAACAACCTAGCAGGACCCACACCGACAAGAATGAAGATCTAGGTAGATCAACGCTCCTATGAATCAAAACAACACCCTGTATATCTTTGCCCAAAGCAAAACCAACGCTTCCGTGACCGAGCCTATCATCAAGACAATGAAGTGAAGAATTTATTATTATTTCACGATACAACAGAATCTACAGCTACATTGAGATGTGTCACAGGACAATTTGGATGACCTCGACAAAGGTCAACAAAAATAAAGAGACTGACATCTGGGGGCGGATGTTACGGCTAAAGGAAGAAGTCCGTAAACCCTTCAAGTTTAAGGTCGGAAACAATGTGTTATTGTCATATCTCAGAAAGCTGTTCAAGCAAGATTTCAATTACTTCCTTGTATAAGCCACAGTGCTAGCTATACGTTAAATGAAATTACAGTATAGAAAAACGAGCTTTCTAAATATTTGAGCATTTCAAATATAAAAGATACTTTCTTCAGATATTTTCCTCTGATGTCATACACACAATGATTTTCAAAGAAAATGTAAGGATTCATTGATTTTATGATAAAAAACGTGATTAATGTTAATAAAAAAAAAGTTCTTTATGATAACGCAAATTTTGTAAATGGCCTCTAAAGAAAAATAATGTTTTCGTTAGCAAAGATACATAGTGTCTATTCTCTTAACTGAGTGTTGGTTAACAGCATATACGTAATCATTTTCTGTGTTGACTTTAACTCTTTTATCCCTATATAACTTCTGTAGACTCTACCATGCACTGATCTGGATGAGTTCATTATGGTCTACAGAGGTGAAAGGGTTAAAAATAGGTGTATTTCATTGTCATAAAAGTACAAAGGAAATTCAACACCAGCAATTTGTACCAACTACAGTAAACCCTCGTTTTGATGCCAATATTTTTTCAAAGAAATTCTGGCGTTATAAAGAGGTTTGGCAAAAGATTTAGGGAAGTGTATCAAACAAATATTAAAAAAACACGAAAAAGGAACTTTGAAACTTGTTGGCGGTAAACGACGTGGCGAATGAAACGAGGGGCAGTCTATCGAGGTATCACTGTACATTTAATCGATTTTTAGGTTTTTTTATGAATTAAGATGATTTTTTTTTATTTATTTTTATCCCTCTAACAGTACACTAATACATGTGACCACATCCGCTGTGAACACCATCACCATATGATCTTAGCGGTTATGAGGGCGTAAAGCCGGGAACGGGGTAGCAAAGTCCGAAACAAGCAACCCTTCCATACGGTAAGATAGATGCTGACAGGACATGCTTCATCGTGAAAAGAGGATATGATACATCTACCATAGTCCTCTTCAAAGGACAATTACCGATTTCTAATGCATATTATCCTTTAAAATAAAATCTAACTATATATATAAACTTTTTTATAAATCACCAATCAGAAAACAAAAGATGAAGAAATCAAATTTATCAGAATGTAAAGAAAATCGGTTCAGCAGTTCATCAAAGTTTCATTTTATGACTATTTATATTTTAAATATTTCAATAATATTTTTAAAGTTTAAAATTATTACAAAATAAAATAACACTTTTCATCTTATCATATGTCATATCAGCAGGACAAGGTCTACAAAATGGGTGTATTCAATATTGAGTATATTAATTTATATATATAATTAATATTGAAATATTTTTAATATAAAAAGTTGTTTAAAATCTGAAAAAATATTATATATTATTAAATTAAGTATGAGCAGCTTCCAGCTTAGAAAGAACGCCTTCTTAGATAGAAGGGTTAACCACAGGTAAAAGCACAGGTAATACTACTCAGAAACAGACTATAATCCTTCAAACAACATTCTTTTCCTTATGTTTATTTAAAAGGTGGGGGAACTGAGAACAAGCCGTGGAGGGCTAGTGATCGTAGACGGCCAGACACCTTAACAGTGTGTCTGGCCGATATACCACTGGAACATTGTGTTACAGGTCGTTGCAAAAAAAAACTGTACATAAAACACTATTACTTTAAATACGTAGTGAGGAGGCACCTGCATAAAATTTAATTTGACGATGTAGAAAACCATACAAAATAAACTTTTTACTCCAAGATATGACCGTTTCGCCGATTTAGGACTCATCAGTGGTATTGAATGCCAAACATATGAAAAACGATGCCAAGAGTGATTCGAAATATATTGAATGTATATTTTGTTTGGTTTGGTTTGATTTTTTAACGTCCTATTAACAGCTAATGTCGTGTTAGGACTTCCCTGATGTGTGTAGTGTATGCTCGCTCGCTTGCGTGTGTGTGTGTGTGCAGGAGACAGGGTATGTTGGTGATGCCGACTTTATAGTGCTTTCTCACTGAAATGCAATGCCGAAGGCACCCACCCAGCACAGCATCCGCCTGGTCAAATTATACTGACAACGGGTGAACCAGTTGTTGCCATTCCCCTAAATGCTGAACGTTAAGCAGGGAATAACAACTACCATTTTTAAGGACTCTCGTATGTCTCGGCTTTTGAACAGAACCTATTGCCTGCTTCACCTGGGCAAACGTTCAACATTAACGCCAACGTGAGGTATTGTCAAGCAACGCGTTAGGAAATAAAAGGTAGTTAGAAGTAGGAAGAAAGAAAAAAATACCAAATATTGCAATGGGTGCAGCAGATTTATTTTTCTGCTTTTGTCTCCCCAAATAGAGGACACAAAAGTAAATCCCCAGAATACAACAAAACGGGAAAGATGCCTAGAAAACCGTTCGAAATTTTTTAATTTAAATTTGTTTACAACAACATATATAATTTTTATATCAGGTGAACCATATCAGAATAAAACAACAAGGATACAACAAACTTTCGACTACCAACAGAGACAGACAGCTTGATATGTAAAACACTTACTAGAAATACGTAGCATAAGGAAGCGCCTTTTTAGAATTTAGTTTGTTGATGGACACAGCTAAACAAAGTAAAAAAACTTTCACCGCACCATGTGACCATAAAACACATCATTTTAATGATTACGTCACACATGGACAAATTTCGCAACGATTCGTAATATGCAAGTAATCTTTAACATTAAAATTACTTTTTTGTACATCTAACTAAAAAATATTGCTCAAATCCCTTGCTGGCCTTTTTATTTCGTTGTATACGGTATCAAATCCTCGAGCATAGATAAGTATTTGTTAAATCCGGAAAGTACAATTCACATTTTAAAAGGTCAAGAAGCGGGAGACATGGTGTACCAGTCACACATTAGCGTGTATTTATACATACTTATATGAATCCCCAACCGCTGTCATAAGCTGTAACTACGTTTTGAAAGTTTTTTTTTCCGCCATGACTTTACATATTGTAGCTTTATGTAAAGAAAACTTACATTTCGGGACTTTAATGAAAAAGATTAATAGAGATGAAATAAATCCAACAAATAATTATAAATAACAATGCTCTGAGTTAAAAAAAACCAAACAACAGATGAGACAGACTAGGATTCGAACGCTTAAATTGGTATACTGTCGTTCCTAACCACTGAGCTACCTGGTCTGGTCAGCGGAAATACTCCAAATTTCGCTAAAGTTATAGCCAAAACATTTAAGAGTAAGTAACGTTATATATACGAAAATCCACACAGGTATTCACTAGTGTTTTGCCTGTAATGGGACAGGGATACTTATATAATGTTTACCCCACATTGTCGGTAACGTTCAATTAATATGATTTAAAAAATGCATTATTTCTAAAAAGAATGACTGATCATGCAGGCCATTAGTAAACATGTACATAACCATGTCACTACAGCAGTAGCATCCACCAGATCATAACTCCACACAATTGGATATAGGCTAAATAACATATATGTGTTCCTCTTACGTCACGTACTGCACGAGTGCATTGCTGCCATGGGTATACTCGACGAACAATCACGCAATAAACGGATGCAATCTGAGACGTAAGATGAAAATATATGTGTGGTAGGTCTATTGATTTGATGATATACCTGATAAAGTGCCTTATATGATTGTTGCATTTTCTGACAACATTATTCATCACTACCCTATACTTAAATGTCAACTGTGTTTCTGAAAACAACAATGGCGTATATATAGAGGAAGATAAAAAGAATTAAAAAAAGCAGGAGAAAAATATCTCGTTACTATAAAATGGCACTTCAATGTTGGGAATGTTTTCTTGGGTAATACCAATCAGTTCCACCATGAAATAATCCAGGGGTGTAGTCGGGAATGTAAGATAGAGCAACGCTGGAAATTTGAGGATATGGACAACATAGTATAAAGTTTAGTGTGGACACACAAGTATAGAAGCAAAGGTGAGGCTAAAAGCCATATCAAAAGGAACCGATCGCAGGAGGAACCCACTACAAGAAGAAGGAAATGGCGAACCTTTACACAACACCAAGTGGTACAATGGGTGCAGCAACTCAACTGTGATTTGTTCTGCTCCCTCGACCACCATATTTCTCTTGGCAAGAAAACGAGAGTCGCCTCTAACGAGAGCATAGTTGATAAGGCAGTGTTTTCTTTATCCGAATCTGTAAGTGTTAACGAGACGAAGGATCTATCCAAAACATTATGTGAATTTCCAATATCTGAATCAAAATTTAAAAATTCTATTTTTTAGATAATGAAATATATAGATCTAAGAAATTAAAAATTAGACGAAACTTTCACACAAATATTGTGATTTATTTGAGTGTTAACCAAGTATCATCAACATAGTATTGTTTGAAAAATAACCCGATTTTCTTACAGATGGATAATACCAATCAGTTCCACCATGAAATAATCCCGGGGTGTAAATGAAGAATTGTTGTTATGACAGAATATTTTCGTGGTGTTTTGTTGACAGAAAGGTAAGTATTTTCACAAAGGTATCTGCTACGTCATCTTGTGATGTTCCAATCTAACAATTAGCCCAAATGTTACCAACCTGATGTAAATTGAAGTTAAGATATACCAATATTGTATCGTTTAATAAATACTGACTTACCTTAAACAGGATAACAGTGACTTGCGTCGCCCGAGTGTTTCTTGCTAAATGATTGACGCCCCTCGCAAAAACACTTTATAACATAAATTCAATGACTCGACAATTGAGATTCTAATTTACATATACACTTCACTTCATCACGATAAACTGTTACTCTTTCCGGACCTAACATTATTTATATACACAGACACAGAATTACATAACGGAACTCACATCCTCACATACACATCCACACCCTTAACTTAACCGACACGCCCCTTCCAGGTTAGGGTGGAACATAGACATGCTGTATCCAATTGCATGTTCGTATGAGGCGACACATATGGGGTTCCCAGCAGAATTTTGGAGTTTGTCTACCATGTCTTCTGCTTAGTGGACACCGGAGAGTCTGCAGTTACCATTTTAACACAGGTTAGTGTGGAAAGTACATATGGTAAGAGTGTGACCCGAGAATTTCTTACGGCTATATTTGGATCTGAACTCAGGTGTTCATAGTAATTTTCGGGGCTACATCATGGGGATAGGGGCAATTTTACCGAAATTTGATCTTAACTCCGAAAATGCCATCATTGGGGGTGCATTTTTACCGAAACTTGAGCTTTACCACGAAAGAAGTAAAACAAAAAAATTCATTCAACATCCAAGTTTTGGTCCAAATAGAGCTGTAACAAATTCTCAGGTCCCTGTGCTGGTGAAGTGGCATTCTTTCGTGTCTAGCTAATACTATTTTAGTGAGATATAAATATGAAATGATTTAATCACCCGTTGACAATATATATCTTCACATTTAAAGAAATCCAAACAAAGCACCATTCCATTGATCTAGTTAATGTTTCTTTAAGCAATGCTCTTAATTATCATCTACATGTCACTTTATTCCACCTACCGGTAGCATGATACATTCATTGTGATGGGTTGTCAGTATAAGAAAAAGTTGAGAACGACTTGAGAAGAACCTGAGAACGGATTTTCCCATTTCCCAGCATTTGGGAACTTATTTTCTCAAAAAAAGAACGTCTGCTTGCTCCAGGTGATGTCCTAAACCGGAAATAGTATCCACACAAAAGTGATCAGTGTAAGAAAATAGTCCGTCTTAAACAAAACAATATAAAGTTTCGAAAAAATAATCAAAGGATAACAATACCATTTTAAGCGTAAATGTGCATATGGAAAAGCCAATGACAATAATATTGTTTTTAAAATATTGTTTTGTTCTACATAGTTTCAAGGTTTATGGTATTCCTCCGTGCAAATATTATATTTGTTTACGTTGGTCACAAACCAAGTATTTGCGATAGATGGCCACGCACCCTAGAAGTCATTTGAAAAGTATTGTATTTAGTTGACTTTTTTAAATGAAGAAATATATAACGTGGTAGTATATAGTTGATAAACTATAGTATCATCACATATAAATATCTTATTCTCGGGTCACCTGCGGTAGCCTCTCGGTTTCACCCACGTACTCGCGATGAGAAAATTGTTCTCACGACAAGCCCTGAAAACAAAGCGTGATAATCTATAATTGATTCCTGTCTTTGCTTTCCTCAGCGTTTTGATAACGGATATATCATCCGTTTACATTTTCAGCCAATCAGATCAGACCTATCAAATTGAATAACAACAACTCAGCCAATTAGCTCAGCGGTTATATGGCCTGTGCAGACACTCGACAGCTGAGGTAATAAGGTTACTTAGTTCACTCTATGATTAGCTCATGATGCGGCAAAACTGAAATGTTAAAATATAACATTCTCTACTCAGTCACAGTAATCGTACAAAAGGCTATACAAAGTTAACACTACACACATACGTTTGATGAAACCATGTAAGTAAATCATTGTTTTCGTGTTTCGTGGCGTCATTATTCAAAGCAGATCACGTATTGGTTACATATTAACATCTTCTGTGTACATATATAATTTTTTTCTGCTCTACATATATAACATATAATTAAGAATTTAAATGTGGATATTTTAAGTCCACACTACTTTATGTAACAAAATACAAAAGAATCAACGACTTGCTATAATGAAACAAAACAAACCAGAACATATTGTATATTGTCTCCTTTGGGGTGACATTTAATAGAATTTATATCAATATGAACCAACATGGTTTACCTAATAAAAGTATACAGTGGGTATATACAATTAATGAATAGTTTATATTAATAATGTTAAGACACCATGTAAATTAATACGAATTTGGTAGCATAAATTCTGGACTGAACAAACCAGGATATATACTTTAGCCATACAGATTATAAGTAAACACATACGACACGCCAATCTACATTTATTCAAGGAGCAATGTCGGTCCTGCATTTCATCAATTTATATAACTCATATAAATAAGAGATCTCTATTGTATATGATATATCTGATATAATATATGAGACATATCATATACTATACGAGATATCTTGTATACGATATAAGATATCTTATGTGATATATAAATATCTTATATGATATATAAATATCTCATAATATACAAGATACATTATTTAATATATTAGATATGTAATATACTAAATGAGATGTCTCATATAGAAATTCAATGAGATATTTTAATTAAGTATAAAAGATATTATATATAATTTTATATCTAATATATCTTATGTAATAAGATATCTTATATAATTGAAATCTCGTTACTATATGATGTATATAGAATCATTCGGAGCACGTCGTTCAGGATTTAGCACTATGGTGGATTATGGTATTATGACCTTATGACGACAGGACCACGTGTTGACAGCAAGCCTACTGCATTATCTAGTACTAGATCCTCGAGAGATTCCGGGTGGGGGACCCGGTTTTTGACATTTTGTTTAAATCTCATTCTTATATAAGATTTCTTATATAATCTTATAAAAAATTGAATGAGATATCTTATACAGTATATGAGATATCTAATATAACATCTCATTAAATTTCTATATAAGATTTTTTATATAGTATAAAAGAGATCTTATATATCAAATAAGATATCTCATATACTATACAAGATATCTTACATAGTTTTATGAAATTCGGCTCCTTGAATAAATTTAAAGTTGGCTTGCCATAAATACATCTATCAATGGTATATCTTCAATATTCATTATCTGATATGGAACAAGGAAATTCGTTTTGTAACATCGTTTTACACGTCGGATATGGCGGTTACAGTAACATAGAATATTATGACGTCACAATTTCATACATTGCAAATCATAGAACACGTACATTTAATATAATTGCTAAGGTGCATTTACTATACGCATATCATATTGTAACATGTTACATAAATAAAATGTATGTTCTGCATATAGCATTCACAGTATATTTTTCGCGTTTTCGACAGAAAACTAATATTCGCGCAGAGTTCCCGGATAGCACATAGGTCCATCGTATCTGTTATTTTGGTTGAACTGGCTGTTTGGGGTGAATTACCTGAGCATACTTATCTTTTATGAACAACAACGCGTTGTCTGTCTATTTAGATTAAATTATAAGAGATAAACATGACTTTTGTCGGAGTTATTCGGTATACACCGAAAACAGCTGTGTGCACTTTTGTGCATAAATTGCCTCGCCGATTTACACAATATGCTCAGTTTTTTCGGAATATACCGTATAATCCTAAACTCATCCTAGTTATTCCTTAAATACATAATGATGGTAAGCGATGGTAGAATTTACTCCAAGTAAAAACAATCATATTTTTATCGTTTTATATGTATAATACTGTAATCATCCTGCTCTGATTATAAATGTATAAACTGTTTTGACAGTCGCTGGTCATGATAAAGTCATGTAAATTATATATATACTTTATGTTGAGTAAGAAATCTTGGTATCAATAAAAGGTCTCTAAGTCTTTCATAAGATCTAATCTTACAAAATGCTAGTGTACTTGTTTGAGCTTTCATGGCAATGCACCTTCCTACCAAGTTTGAAATTAATCCATTCAAAATTACTCAAGTTATTGAGCGGAAACTGTTTCGGCAATTCTACAAAGGGCCATAACTCCGTAAATAACTGGCAAATAATTTTGGTTATCGAACTTGTCCGAGCTTTCATGGTAATGAACCTTCCTATCAAGTTTGAAATGAATCCATTCAAAATTACTCAAGTTATTGAGCGGAAACTAATGTGTGCCCGAACGCCCGAACGCCCGAACGCCCGAACGCCCGAACGCCCGAACGCGTGAAAACACGTCTTCGACGTGCGTATAAAAAGGAATTACATTTTATTTTCTAACTTGCAGGAAAGAATTCGATGATTTACAAAATATCACACATGCCTAAATAGGGCCCTTTAAAATGGCGGTATTTCTTGTCAAGTTTTGACGCGCTTCTGCTATTACGATCCTTTCGTTTTGTAAATACTTTTTCATAAGTGAATTATCAAGTCGTGTTTAGCACGTTTACTGTGAAATCATCATCTCTGACCTATGACCTACTAGAATCGTGTATTCAATGCAAATTCATTGGTTGTGCTACATGAGCTGTTTCCGCATGAGACAACACTGCATGTTTCGCATGAACTGTTTCCGCAAGAAAAAACACTACCTGTTTCGCATGAACTGATTCTGCATGAGACAACACTGCATGTTTCACGTGAACTGTTTCTGCATGAGACAACACTGCATGTTTCGCATGAACTGTTTCCGCAGGAAACAACACTACCTGTTTCGCATGAACTGTTTCTACAGGAGACAACACTGCATGTTTCGCATGAACTGTTTCTGCATGAGGCAACATTGCATGTTTCGCATGAACTGTTTCTGCATGAAACGATACTGCTTGTTTCGCTTGAACTGTTTCTGCATGAGCCTTGGCCTTCTGTTCCAGAAGAAATAGGTCTGTCAGTGTCCGTCGAAATCGATTTTTGAGGCTTGCGAAAACGGCGTGCATTGTCGTACGGATGGAATTCGCCCGATATTCTGCTACGATATGCTGATCTATCTGTTGTGCTAGTAGATGGTACAGGCTGGTTGTGCAATAGTTCTGTTGGTGAGATAAAACTGGCCCTATTTTCGTTGGTTCTATCTCCCTCTTTCCCTCCATCTTCTTTCTCCTGAGAATAGTCACAGGTAAGATACCCGTCTATCATTGTTATGTCACTGGATGTGTTTATCTGGTTTTCAATTCCAAGACGAATTACATTCTTATGAGTAGGTTCATCATTGGTCCCTGAAGCAGTTGCTTTCAAACGTGTTGGTCTTTGGTAAAGACGGCTGTCAACGGCTTCGGACGCATATGTATTGTTAGATATTGATGCTAGATCTGTGTAAACTGGATCACCGGATATGATTGGATCAGTGTCAAGACTGCCATTATTGCTTGTTGACCGAACGTTGGTTGTTGGTAACATTTGGTAATCGTTTGACTGGCGTTTTGGATGCTTGGTCATTCCCACGCTTTGATGAGAAAAGTGCAGTCTTCGAAGTTTGACCTCACTTCTTTCACCTGGAGTTGTTATGGATGTGCCGCTGTTTTGTCTTGAAGGCAGTGTTGGCTGATGGCTCGAGGGATATACTTCCTTTCTCAACGTAACACTTGAGTCGCTATTTCCACTCACGTAGTTATCGTTTGTTTTGGGCACCATACGATTACTACGAGTTGAGCCACCTTTTGTTGCTAACCTGTAAAAGAAAATAGTTTAAGCTTAAAAATTCTTCAATATTTATAGTTTGTTTGTGAAAAATAATTCAAAAACATCAACAAGGAACAAATTGTGGTCATTATTACTTTCCGAAATAAAATTATTCGCGAATATTAAATTTGAACTAGAACAGCGAAAATAAGCATTCCTGAAAATTGTATGATCAACAGGAAGTTTATATTTTTTTAGAGTATATTAATAATAATCTCTCTACGATAACATAGTTAATTTTAATTTATCTTTTCTTCAATTGCATTCGTCGTTTTAGAAATAACTGTGTCTCGATATATGCAAGTAAAATTATTTCTCTTTACTTTTCTGAAATCTCTGACAGAAGTGCAGCTGCTGTGTGTCGCTGTGTCGAGTCTCTATCCCAACATTGTTGCATCAATTCATATAGCCACTGTGGACATGACATCGGTTTGGCGGGTTGTATGCCACGATTTAATGTATCCAGTAACTGCAAAATACATGTAACGTATCACAATTTTCTCCAACGTTTCACAGGTGCATTTCCATTGTTTTTTGCTAGGAAAAAGATACACCTGTCTTTACCTAGCCATCACTACCTTAAGACACCAAGTTTAATATTCGACAATAAGGAATGACACCGTTTTCGTGCAGTAAAGACTTTATGTAACACAACGAACATCATAAACACATGTTGCAACACCTATGGCGTCAGGCCGGAAGAGGAATGACCCAGCATGGGGCCGCTTATCAGTCAGTGATAAGGCCGCTTAATTTAAAATTAAGAAAATAAAGTAATGGCGATTGGAAACATTGATAAAGTATACAACTTACTGACATATTGAGGGTAAGAAATTTTGCTTCATGTCCATATTTAATTTTCAAGAAAGGTACTTACAGATACATGTACTTTGTTATTCCTTGTTCGTTATTATATAAGAACAAATATTTACTACTGGTAGATCAATTTGTTATGTTACTGTATACCAGGAAACTTTCGACAAGTCGAATTTTCGCCGTTCGACGGTAAAATCAATGTTCACCCAATATCAATTATGCCCTTCAAATCTTATTACAATGTTTAATGTTGTTCAAAATATTCGCTGTAATGATAAATTCGCCCTCATAACAGGTGGCGAAGAAACGAAAATTAAACTACAGCAAAAATGTCCGGTATACAGAATTTCTTTGTAAAATTTTCACGAGGGGGGATCTGCATTCGCGAAAAGTATCAAATGCGTTGCTGAATCATTTGTGAATAAATATGGATTCAATATCGAAATTCTTCTTTATTGAACCCGAAAGTCTTCGAAAGCATTGAAATCGCAAAAGTTGATGTACTTACTAATTTTGGATCCACTTTTGCGAATGGAACAGACGCCAGACGATTGTGCATAGGGTTGTTTCTACCTAGGTCAGCTGTACTGTAAAACTCGTACACTGTCATGGCTAACATATAGACATCACTTGCTTGGGAAAACTGTCCACCATTGATCACCTCAGCTGGCATCCTAAACAAAATCACTTTTTATCGTCATCAAATCAATTTGTTTTGTGATAAATGTTGTGTCGAACGGACGCTAGGGGAGTATAGCTGACAAGCAACATCATTCATGTTGGCCACATTTTATTCAACTACACACATAGTGGTGACGTCTCACCCAAGTACACACATTATCAGTAATACTAAATGTAGTACATATACAGTATGACAAATATCGACTACAATATAATACAAATATGCTTTTGGAAATTGGATTACAGCAGAAACTAAGGAATGTTTCAATAATGTAGGCTTCAAAAAGTGTATGGACTCGTCTCAATGAAGGTAGTTCGATGTAAATCGGTATTTTTTTATTGAGTTTATGTTGTACCGTGAATGCAGCATATTGTTAAACCTAGATTTTGTATACTATTGCATGTACAAAGAGACACGTTTTAACTTCATGTGATAAAATTAAAGACGAAATCCACTTACCAGTTGCGTCTGTCTTCTGTGCACGTGTTTTTATCGATAATACACGCTTCTATCCGTGAAATTCTTCTCTTATCCTTAATCATTCTCCCTAGCCGTGGCATAAATACCTGATAAAATGGAAGCAATATTTATACATCCTTTTCGCAGCGCATAACTAAAAGTAATCGATGAAATTCTCAATTATGATGTAAAACCCATATTTAATTGTTAGTGATGGTAAATTAAATATGGATTTTACATGCCATGCATATATATATATATAAATTATCATTTCTGCTGCGAATTCCTCCATAAGCATTACCAGAAGAAATTGCGTTCATATAGTTTGAACCGCAATAAGATCAGCGTCATTTTGAAGCTTTTCCTCCCGCCTCGGATAACATGAGACAACCATCGAAGGAAACATTTTGGTGACGTTGGAGACAGTTAAACATCGAAAATATAAGAGAATATTTGTATATATGTTAACAATAGATCAAATATTATAAGATAAATATAATGATTGAGCGGCATTTTTTTCAATATTCATGCATGAATGTAACATGAAGCCCGCTATAGAATATGCATGTAACTGATTTGCATTCATACCAGCAGAACAAAATGCCATTCAATCCGTATATGTGCGATATCTTACCCGTCCATCTCCCACAGCCCTGTATGTTGTGGAGCAACATATATCTCTTAGTATCCAACTTCGCTCGTGCATCCAGTTGACAAACTGAACAAGGCTCTCTACAACTTTGAGGTACGAAAGTTGGTTTTCTGCGTCTCTCGGGTCTCCAAATTTGTGGATTTGTGCTATTTCGTACAATGATTCTGCATTTTGACATCTGTACATCTTGAAAAAATCACGAAAAGGTATGTGTTTAACACCAGATATTGTAATTACGTTCGTTGTTTAAGCTGACAGTGTATAAAACTTTAGGTAATAGGTTTGTGTTACCATTTCTCAACATTTTCTGCCACAAAAAAAAATAGGTTGTCAGAATTTTAAGGATTTTAAATGGAAATTTTATGTAAAAAGGAGTGAATTTTAAAAAAAAATGAAAGACACAATTTTTTGCAAAATAATGTCAATAAAAATGATACTGCCATAGATTAGTATTGCCTTAATGTATATCAATTTAATAAATGCTGAAATTGTGTAAAATAAATGATCTATAAACGATTAAAAATTGACATTTTATAATAAAACCATATACACATAGTAATTGCATGTAAGAGTTATCTTTC
>JAUMHH010141624.1:0-20509 GCA_032359455.1 Chlamys rubida
CCTGGGCCTCTTGTTTTTATAATTATAATATTGTAACATTTAAAAAATGTTCATCCTGTTGGTTAAGCAGTCTTTTTTTTTTTGCTTATGCCTGAAAATATAGGTTTCTGTAAATTATAACTTTTCATGAACAGTTGACTTCTCTCACTACTACATGTATAGTAGGGAATTATATGTACACATATCATCAAAACATTACAGTATACATTTAGCATAGTCATTTCTGTAAGTAGTAGGGCTGTCACAGAGAAGACCCAGCAAACATCTCGTAGGAAGAAGACAGCATGTCACACAGACACAACTTGTACCACAAAAGAAGACACAGATGACATCTCAAAGAGACAAGAGATAAAATATAACACAGACAACCTAAAATTTGACAAGAGAAAATTTAAAAACAGCTCACAGGGAGGAGACACAGCTCACTTCACAGGGAGGAGACACAGCTCATATCTCACAGGGAGGAGACACAGCTCACATCTCACAAGGAGGAGACAAAGCTCACATCTCACAGGGAGGAGACACAACTCACACTTCACAGGGAGGAGACACATCTCACAGAGAGGAGACAAAACTCACATCTCACAGGGAGGAGACACAACTCACAGGGAGAAGACATAACTCACACTTCACAGGGAGGAGACACAACTCACACTTCACAGGGAGGAGACACAACTCACACTACACAGGGAGGAGACACAACTCACATCTCACAGAGAGGAGACACAGCTCACATCTCACAGAGAGGAGACACAGCTCACATCTCACAAGGAGGAGACACAACTCACAGGGAGAAGACAACTCACACTTCACAGGGAGGAGACACAGCTCACACTGCACAGGGAGGAGACACAACTCACACTACACAGGGAGGAGACACAACTCACTTCACAGGGAGGAGACACAACTCACATCTCACATAGAGGAGACAAAGCTCACACTTCACAGGGAGAAGACATAACTCACACGTCACAGAGAGGAGACACAGCTCACATCTCACAAGGAGGAGACAGCTCACATCTCACAAGGAGGAGACAAAGTTCACACTTCACAGGGAGAAGACATAACTCACAGGGAGAAGACATAACTCACAGGGAGAAGACATAACTCACAGGGAGGAGACACAATTCACTTCTTGTCAGAGACACAGCTCAGAGGGGGGAGATACAACTCATATCTCACAGGGTGGAGACACAGCTATCATAACACAGAGAGGAAACAGCTGATTTAATAATCTCAGAGATGAGACCGCTAACATTTCATGGTGGATCAGCTAACATCTTACAGAGAGAAGACGGTGAATTTGTGCCACAGCGAAGAGCTTTAAACTCTTAAACCTTATTGTCTGCAGGAGCCTCAGAGAAAAACTCCAGGCTATAAATCTACTGGGATAGAGAGGTGTTTTACTGGGGTAGAGAGGTGTTTTGGGATGTAATGCTGTTGGAGAACACAGAAGTAAAATGTATTGGGAACATAGAGAAGCACCAGCCCCGAACTAAAAAGGTGCACATGTTGGAATAAGGATGGAAGACCTGTTATTTGGAATAGAAAAGAACCCAGATTGTAAGGCTGTTGTGTCCTTATAGTCAATATCAGAATTAAAAGGGCCATTCTATGTAAAATTAAAAGAAACTTGGAACATGGAGGGGTCAATGGCCCCAGGGATGCTTGGCCACTATAACTATGTCTATAACAAAATTTAAATGTAAATATATAACATAAGATTAGATGGATTGGGAATTATAGTTGTTAAAATAGGATCAATTGCAGGTATATGTATGTTGATTTTATAATGGGGAAATCAGCAAAGTGTTGATGAAATTTGTTATAAGCTCAAATGCTTATATAAACATTTTCTTAAGCAATCAATCAGACTAATCATTTACTAATGTCCATTTCTCAAAGGCTATTTCCAACAATCAAGAGGTGAGTGAATATATACTTTGCAGTTTCATTATTTGTCCTCATCACTGACTGTTTCACAAGGTATGCCATGCTACCCATCTTATTGGACTAATGTGTAATGGGTTGTCGACTCACCAACTTATTGCTTGTACTAGGCATGATTCTTCTATGCAAATTATAAGTTACTAAAAATCATAGGAAGCCTCTGTTTGGTGTGGTGACAAATACCTATTGCTGAAATTTAAAGTCAGTTTTGATGGGTGATTTGTCCCTGACTTTTGGGTCCTTGGGACCTCACCTGGTCTGATTTTGTCCTGGGTTAGTGTAATATTAATTCCTGCATCATTCTTGGCAGTCAGTTTGCACAAGCCATCCTAGCTACTGCACCACTTAGTTTTGTTGCCTAAATCGATTGCAACAGCAGTTATTTCACGACATAAGCATTCAATTAATACTTCATGATTTCTTAGTATGTAAGGACTCATTTTACTATTTGGTTTCATATTGTGAAAATTTACACTTTTGTAGACCAATTTTACATTGCATACCGTACTGTTATGTGTACGCTTTTACCTGTAATAGACAGCAAAAAGTATTGTTGAAACTCATTGTCTGTGTGTGTGCTGTGTTATATATATGTCTATGCTGTACATGTGCTTTACCATAATTATACTGTCTCTTCATACTTGTATATGTGCTTTACACATGTTTATTACACTCGTACAGTTTCACTGACAACTGTACACGTGTTTGTATTCGTCTTGTTGCCATAGTGATGCGTTCACGTTTTCATCTGATTTAACACCTTAACAGTATTTCACTTTGTTTTCACCATTAAACATTACCGGTATGTAAATAAACTGTTCTGTCATACATTTTTTCATTTCTATATAGATAATAGTATAATAAACTGCTCTGTCATACATTTTTTCATTTCTATATAGATAATAGTATAAGAGTATGTATAACATTTTCATATTAAATCTATCAAACTTTTCCATTACGTTATATCGAACTGCATTTAAGCTAAGACCCTCATGGATTGCATATTATGTTGATTAAATTAATACTTGTATACATGTTTAAGATTTGTGGTTAATCAGTGTTAAGTTTAACATGTTCAATGTACATGAACATATATCATAGACATGTTTTACCTCTTTTTATATTTTATTTACACCTTCAGTAAATTCAAACTTATGTCATTTTAGAATTACTGTGATTTAATTCAAATATTCTTAAAAATGTCGCCGATGCAGGATCAACTGACTCATTTCATATTGAAGGATAATATTTTTTTAGTTGATTAAAACCTGTGGATTTTAATATAGATTTATCTCCCTTGAAATTAAATATAATTACTTTGACCATTGATGCATGTATTTTTGTTTACTTTTAAGAGGTACATGTATTATCAATCTTTTTTTAAGTTATTACCATTCATGGAAGTCACTCATGAATGTGTGTTAGAGCCACAGGGACTTGTCACCTGCCTTACAACATATTTTTTTACCCCTTAATTCTGTTTTATAGCAGGTGACATGTCCCTGTTCATAGTCAGAGCCGTATTTTAAGGAACTTTTTTATTTTGGAAAGGAGATGAAAGTCTGATAAGCTAGCATATAACTCTAATCAACTGATATTATCACTAAGTTATGTAAAAACATAAATATATACATTTTACATTCAAAGCAATGATGCTTTAATTTCAGATATTGCACTTGAATTTTAAAATTTTCAATGTTTATGGTGACAGTGCTATCCTTTATTGGAAATTTCATCATTTTTTTAGTCTTACACTTGCTTATGTATTTCTATGTCCACTTTTACAATGCCTCATCTATCAACAAATTTGACACTGCATATCAGCAACCATTTCACATTTTAAGATGAATTGATCTGTCTTTCTTTCGCAATGATTCCAGTGCTTCAGCTTGTCATGGCTTCACACAACCCTTTCCCAAACCCGTCTCACTGATAACTGTTTAATTACATGTAACATGTATCATGTTTTAATTTAAATAAAAAGATATTGATGATGTTCACAAAACAATATCTGTTCAGGGAAAAAAACATGTTATGATATTTTCATCTTAAATGTAAACATGAACAAATGTTATTTGTAAAGTAAGTCGCCCAAGGTAAGTTTCAGTTTCTTGTAGATTTAGATTTAGAAAATTTCCAGCTCCAGTTTCTGTGAAAATCCTTTGATTTTGAGCAATTATTGTTGATATATTTTTTAGTTAACCCTTTTACCCCTATGTAACTTTAGTATACTCTACCGTACATTGATCTGGTTGAGTCCATTATGGTCTTCTGTGGTAAAAGGGTTAGTAATACATATTAAAATGAAATTATGAGTACTATTTTCATGTTAACATTTGTTAATGATAAAAAGGCATTTGGTAGTCAACTGTACCGACAGGACATCAGTACCCAGGTACGCTATAGCTTGTTCGAGTAAAACCTTAATTTTAACACCTGGAGGGAACACCCTCAGAGGCTTAACAGCGGCCCATGCCATCTTTATTATCTTTAACAAAAAGATGTGTCTTTAATTAGACTACTTTCTGATGTGCATTTAACAATTTGATAGCAAAAACAATATTATCAATTGTGATCATTTCTTCTTCCATATGTGTACAAAACAGTTGAATTGAATAGTCACTGTCTATTGCTCGATCTGTGTGCAGCCATATTAATGTAGCAAACTTTTTCAGACCGGATAAAGATAATTCAGATTTTGAGAAAAATTATGAAATGGGTCGTAATTGTTACAAAGGAATAGTTTGTATATTCATTAATTAAAAAATAATTTCAATATAAAAATATCTTATTGAAGAGCGAAAGTGATTTCTTAATTAAAATCTGATCATCATTTAAACCTGTTTAATATTATTTTAATACAGTATCACAATATAATGATATAAAAAGAAAATTATGAAAGGAACTTGGCTTTAATTTAAAAGAAAATGGGGCTATGTCACCTTTTTTCCTCAAAACAATTCTTGATTCCTTTCAAAACAATATACATTTTCAAGCTGTTCAAGATAAAAATTAAGTTTCTAAACCATCATCACCCAGGTAAGTGATAAAGGTGAAAATAATTATTATATAATACTTATAATAGTTAATATGAACATGAGGTAAACCGGTAGTTGTTTTGCCAGTACTCATCTATATAAAATTTAATTTTGATTATTGTGAAAATGATATGACACCATTAAATTCTTCCAGATTTAACCTTAGAAATCTGTCAGATCTACCTGGGTATCATTCTTCCCTAATTAACCTGTACGCAGTGTTTAATAAGTCCAAAGGATCATGACGATTAGGTTCATGTTAAAATGATAACTTATCAGTTATCTTTTGTAAAATGTGATGGACATTGACATTTCAGATTATCCATTATGCTTAAACATTTCCCAGAGCATGAACAAATGTTCACATTCTGGTACATATTTATTATAAAAGTGTATGTAAATACATGTATATCATTTTCATCAGTAGGATTTGACAAGATTTTGGCGAAGTAACCTGGCATAAAAGTATTGCCGTAATTTTGTAAAGATGAAAATACAGAAATTAAAAACCTGTATTTGCCTGATCTATTGTAGAGTCTAACACTGTGCGAGCTCTGTACGACTTTGATGCCATCAACGATGACGACCTCTCCTTTAAGAAAGGTGATCGGTTGGAGGTGGAGGAATCCAGGTAAACTGCTTAGGGGTCAACATGTATTCTTCTACACATATTACGGTATCTATTTTCTGTTTTAATAGCATATCAGAAGTTTTACAGGAGATTCATCACTGAAAACCTGTTATATGATGTTCAGAGATCTTATAGAACTTTTTTGGCGAGTTCTAATCATTATGAATTTTAGTCTCAAACAGCATGTAATTGTTTGATATTTCAAGTGATAGAACAGAGTCCAAGTCAACATATATAGATGGAACTAAAAACTGTGCTTTGATAAATCATGAATGATTGTTACGGCCTTATATGTTGCATTTATTTGCTTTTTTTTTTTTTAAATTTACAGTTAAACTGTGCTTTGATAATTGATTTGTGTTTTGTGTTTGACAGTCAAAACTGCGACTGGTGGATGGCCCGCCACCTGACTTCAGGTCTGACAGGTTACATACCCAGTAACTATGTGTGTAAGGATGACAACACGCCACAGGCACAGGAGTAAGTATGTCACTATAAATAGATTGGGTAGTGATGGGCAATTGGTTTAAAATCATAATCGATAATCAGTTTGTAATCAGAAGTAGCAAACTGATCAATGATCAATTGCATAATGGGTTTACAGTCTTTTTGGCCTGAATCCCCAAATAAAGTGTGAACATGTACACTACTACTACATAAACAGACAGAGTTGTTAACTATACATTGGATTTTTTTCTTTAATAGGTAATGAATGGATATTAAGCAACTTTTATGCATTTTTATCAATCATATAGTATAAAGTATCACAATATATGATTTTCAAAGCATACTTTACATGGAAGACATTTAAATACTTTGATTTCAATGATGAACCGATTATATTGATTATGGAATTTTGTAATCAGCCCATCACTTAGATTGTGCAGGCCAGTCTGTGATAAATAATTCTGATCCCTTGCTGAAATAGCTTGATGTCTTTAAAAAAATCCACACAGATTTTCATTGACAGTTCACACTAATGTTTCAACAAATTAGTTTAGCGAGGTTGTAATTCTGTATTACTTAGAAAGTGTTATTTTCTCTGTAAGATGACAACACGATTGTAAACATTTCTAAACAAGCACTACAGGACCGTATAAAGTCTTTATAAAGACAACTAAGTAAGTACATATTTTCCATGCAAAAATAATACAACGAAATCCTGTCTGTATACCTCATTGGAGTCTATAATATACTAGAATGAGTGTCATAAGTGTCATAATGATAGATGTTATTCTGAAGTATAGTTTAATGGAAAACTTTGTTGTCACATGGTTAGAAAAAGATCAAACTCGATCAAGTAGAAATATAACCGCTTCAATTTGTAGCAATTAAGCCCTGAAAAGGGCTAAGTGTTTGTAAGGCACCATGGTAAACCACCTGTACATTAATTTTATATTGGTTGTCTTTCTTGATTTACAGTTGGTGGTACAACGTGGACAGAAAGGAGGGAGAGAAGCAACTCATGTTGCCAGGCAACGCCACAGGAACGTTCCTCGTCCGCGAGTCAGCAGGTAACATTCATTTCCATAATTATATTGCCACCGAATAAGGTTCATGAATCTGGGATGAAAGATAAAAACCCTGGTAGTTTCTTTTAGAATTGCATTGTATGAATTAATATATATATAAATAATATATCCCGTCTTGCTCTTTATAGAGATTGATAGACTCTATCAGTCCTTAGTGATATATAAAGGGGAATCACAAACCTCAATAGGATATTTCTGGGGTTTTATGTGAGACTATGCTATTAAGTGAAAGGCTGAAAAGCTTCAGAATTCTTATCCAAAGTGTGGATATTTACCTGATAGCATCACACATGGGCGATAGGTTATATTTCCTCTACTCTTTCCTGCCATAAAGTACCGTCCAAGTTGTATCATGGTAAATCCATTTCATAGCACCATCATGAACAGCACATGAAATGTGTGACAAATGATGAGATCCTTTTTAATATATAATTTGGCTGTATTAAGCGATGACACAGTGGAGGTGCATGTCAGCTCTCTTTACCCAGATACTTAAAGAAAAACTTATTTGACTAAATATTTTCCAAAGTGTAAAGTATGTGAAAGATTGTATAAATATGTCTGAGTACTGTTATCATGTATCATTCGTATCCTGCTGGAAATCATTTTGCAATGTTATAATAAAAGATATGATTTTAATATTAAAAGGATTTTTGATAAAAAGAAAATGTCAAAGACTATTCCAGATAGGAATATAATGAGGGATGGGAGTAGGGTGGGGGTGTTGGAGAGGCATTGGAAGTTCATAATATTTGAGTTATGGGGTGTAAAATAATTGATTACATTAATTTGGTATATTGGGTCCCAGGAGTAAAATGATCGGAAGTCACAAAAAATTGTCCCCTGTCTTCAGTCCTTCAATTTATTTTTCAAATTCTGGAATAAGACCAAAGACAAAATGGTTCCCCTGATCTGCCCGTATTAAAATACCAAATGACGTATTTGTATTATGTGTATTTTAGACAAGGCATCATATGTGTTGTCAATCCGTGACCACGACCCCAAGACAGCTGATGCCTGTGTGAAACACTACAGGATCCGTAAGATGGACAATGGCGGATTCTACATTAGTCCACGGCGAACTTTCAAGAGCATGCTGCAACTCATTGCTCACTACCAATGTAAGTATAAGATAGAAAATTGAAGCTTGAAAAGAAGAGGTGTCACAATATATAGGTGTTATGGTGTATTTTTCATATAAATGTGAGCTTTTCAGGACCCTGGATCTATTATATCATTACTATAAAGGAGAAATAAAAAAAGACCAAGCATTCCTTGTAGGTACACTTTAGAGGTAAAAAAAAGCCCATGGTTTTTCTGTCGAGTTAGATCGTTTTCAAGCTTTTATAGAATTTTTTCTTAATACATTTCGTACACAATATTTACTCTGTTTATGAGAGCGGCATGCCAGACTTCTTATGTCATTGATTTTCTACAGCTGTGGGCGACGGACTGTGTTGTCAGCTTGGTGAAGCATGTCCAAAGATCCGCCCCATGGTGCAATTCCGTGAACTGGAGGTCTCTAGAGAGTCAGTCAAACTCATCAAAAAGCTTGGAAGTGGCTGCTTTGGTGATGTCCACGCAGGTACAATTTATGACATCTTATACATGTGTAACTATAACAGGATCAGAATAAGAAGTCAATTGTTAAAGTGACAAAAACTGAATTTGTAAATAGAAAAAAATAAGAGATTGTAAGTATTATCATTTGCCTCCATCTGTTTATCACAGCATATTTCTATTATATAGCTTCCAAATCTGTTGTATCCCAGTGTAAGGATATAGTGTTGTAACTTCATACATTTATCACCTTTGAGTGGCCTATTAAATATAATAAAGGTCAAACTTCACACTGCCTAATCTTGGTACTCTTTGGGACTGTGTTATAAATTAATATGTCATTTGTATGTGTTAGACTGGGAATGGTATTTAATACCGAAGGTTAAGGTCATATGTCAAGGCCAAAGGTTTGATGTACAAAGCTAAGCACACGTTAAGTGACCTGTTGGAGTGACTGTTCTAGAAAATCTACCTCATTTTTCTGGAAAATTATTTCTCTCTAAGTAATGCTTATGTCAATGTCACACTTATCATTGGAATCAATTTCAATGGATCAAATGTGTCACAATACCAATTTCATCTCCTTGGTACTTCCACTCAAGAACCAGGTATTCATGTAAGTGCCACAGCTCTATATTTCTCTATTATGGTTGCCAATGGACATATCGGGCTCTGTTATCCTTTGGTAATTTGAACTGCAGTTGTCTTTAGATCAAATCTTATAAATATACCTGTTTGACAAATAAGTCTTTAAAAAAAAAAGAGGACAAAAGGAATATTAATAAGTTTTCAAGAATAAGTTATATCTTGATTTTACAGCTTAATATACATATTACTTAGAAGCTATTAGAATTTATAGTAGGATCGATTTCAAATTGAATACTGATGACATGTTTAATTGAATGCTATTAGGAAGATGGAGGAACACAGTGGATGTTGCTGTGAAGACACTCAAGCCGGGTGCCATGACACCTGCAGATTTTCTTCAGGAGGCTAAACTTATGCACAAATTGCGACACCGCAAACTGGTCCAGCTGCTGGCTGTGTGCTCCTCTACAGAGCCCCTGTGGATCATCACGGAGCTTATGGTCAATGGAGCGCTGCTCGACTACCTCAGGAAGGATGAGGGCAAACATATAGGATTTCCAATCCTAGTGGACATTTCTGCACAAGTAAGGCAGAAGACATGATATAATAATTAATGAATTGCCTACTGCAGTGGATATTGTATACCCGAAAATGTTCCTTGCAGTTTTATAATAATTTTCACCTTTTTTGCCTTCTGTAATGAGAGCGAAGCTGGCATTATCGCATTACATTTGTAAACAACATAATACACATTGAAATTAATGTAAAAGACAAATTCAATATTGGATGAAAAGGATTTTAGCATCGATAGGGCCTTACACATAAGTTTTCCCTTATTATTTTGCCATCATGTTTTTTTCTAATAAAGCCTTTGATAGAATGGTAAAACATAATTTTAAGAATTTATTGATTAAATACTAGCAATAAAATTGGCTAAAGATTATTTTAAGTAATAACAAAATTAGTTTACAAACCTAATTTGTTATAAAGCAGCATGATAAAGAAATACGGGAGTGCATGCTATCGGAACAAGCCTTCTGAATCATAAATATAGGAATCCTGAGGCATGTAGATATGTATGTTGGGTACATACCAGTACCTTTATGAGCCCCAGTACCTTTATGAGCCCCAGTCATATTGTTTTGTCATGTACTGATGGCTTTTTTCCCCAGATTGCCGATGGTATGGCGTATCTCGAGAGGGAAAACTTCGTTCACAGAGATCTACGAGCTGCCAATATTCTAGTTGGAGAGAGTAATGAAGTGAAAGTGGCGGACTTTGGACTTGCCAGGCTCATACAGGAAGATATCTATGAAGCTCAAGAACGTAAGTAACTGATAACTTGTACCGTTATCATTAGTGTTCCTTATATCATGGCGCTCGTTTTATTCTCCAAGGTGTATTGTGCACAGTGACATGTACAATCCATGCATTATGGAAATAATTCCAGAATATACTGGCCTGAATTGTGTACCTTCAGACAATCTTCCAAGTAAAATTTGAGCTGGATTTGTGTGCAGTGTGTGTTTTGATTGGACACAAATGATGATCCAATATGTGATGGAACAATTTTGCCATAAACAAATCTGATTTGTAGATAAATAGTTCTGTGTCATTTGTATCGTAATCAATCAGGACCTTTATTTGTCAATTTCTTACAGGTGCTTTCTTACCTCCATTACCTTCAGAATGTTTGACATGTAGAGATACCTGTATTAAACAAGGTGTTCAATTTGTATTATCGTCATATTTTCATATGTTGTCAAACATATGGTTTGTACCAAGGCTTTTTTGGACAAGTAGATTTGAAACATCTCTAGGCAAATGGTGTTACAATATCCTGCAGGGTACTGACATTTTTGTACAATTGAGTCTTGGTAGTCCAGGCGTGGACAGACAAAAGACATGAAATCTCAGTTGTTCATTCCGAAAATTATATAGATATGTAATTATATCTTCAGATGACAATTTACATAAAATAGTGAAGAAAAACACGTTAACAAGTTTGAGTGTTCACTCTTGCCTTTAGCAAATTATAACTAATAGATTGCAGTACAGTGGCATTTTCTACTTTGTCTACATTTTATATTATTGATTGCTTAAACTTATTCTTAAGGACCATGTTTTTCTACTTTGCAGATACAAAGTTCCCCATCAAGTGGACCGCTCCCGAAGCTGCTTTTGACAGAAAGTTCAGCATCAAGTCTGATGTGTGGTCATTTGGAGTCCTTCTATACGAAATCCTCACATTTGGACGAGTGCCTTATCCAGGTAATGAAATCCATTGCTATTCAGGAGCAAAATCATGCTTAAAAGCTTAAAAAGGTTTTCATACGCCAGTCAAAACTTTTGGCAGCATGTTCTATGTTATGGGAAGCATCTGTCCACATTTCGGTCTCCACAAGATATTGCTTTTTAATTATCATTAGATTTTAATTAAACACGGTAAGCATGTTCAATATACCAGTACAATTGCAGGATTCGGTATATAAAGTTAGGAGATTAGAGAAGTCCCTGCATAATCAATAAGCATACTGTGCATGGATTAGTCAGTGTTCACACTTCAGTAACTACAGGATAACTTGCTAAAGTATCGTTCGATTTTGAAGAAGTTGATAAGCATGTACAATATACAAGAATATGACTAAGTTTGAAGTTGAGCAAAATCTGTGAAATTTGCATGCTGTACTCTGATTGGTCAACAGTTTCTGCAAAATAAGTTTATCGAATATGACCAGATTTTGAGTAAACTTGCTCAACATTCATATTTTTCCAAGACAAATACAAAGTTCTAGGTTGAAAAAATCTGTCTGTGGCATTGGATGGTCATGTATTATCCAAAATATTAAGTGAAACATAGGGGGTTGGAGGGAGTAAGTTTGATAGAGACCACAGGGTAAGTACAAAAATAGGGGGTCACAGTCAAGCACTCATAAAATGTTGGCTGTTTACTTTTTTAATAGAAATAGATATTAATATGAGTGAGCAATAAGAGGTATTGTTTTAATGTTGCTTTGTTAGGAAACAGTCAGTTATTCAAGAGTCGCTTAATCCAGTGGTTGAATTACCTTTTACTAATTTTATGAAAAAATTAACAAGAAATTGCAAAGATTTACCAAGAGAAGAAAAGTTTAATTAAGATATAATTATAATATGTTGTAAGATTTATACTAGGTATTGTTTCCCTGAGTTGATTATATCATAAATATATCATTATTACGGCCAAGTTTGTTCAATATG
This sequence comes from Chlamys rubida, assembly GCA_032359455.1. Classification (NCBI taxonomy): domain Eukaryota; kingdom Metazoa; phylum Mollusca; class Bivalvia; order Pectinida; family Pectinidae; genus Chlamys; species Chlamys rubida. The sequence continues at coordinate 12,540 of JAUMHH010141624.1, forward strand.
TAAATCAATATAAATGTACTTGTGTATTTTAGGAATGAATGGTCACGAAGTGCTGAGTAAGGTGGAGAAGGGCTACAGGATGCCTAAGATGACCGGGGGACCGGTGCCCTGCCCAGACCCTTACTACGAAATCATGCTCAGTTGTTGGAAGCGAACCCCGGAAACCAGACCCACTTTTGTGTATCTACAGGACTTCTTTGATAACTTCTTTGTATCAACAGAGACGCCTTACAAGGAATCTGGGGAGATGTAGATCACTTGTAAAGTCTGATCACAAAGAAAAAAACTTGCACCATCGTGAACCAAGTTACTGCATTCTTTTCAGCTGAGAAAGTGACACGAAAGAGAAGATTCTAAGTCACAGTTTATATTTCCCATTATCTGATTATGTTGAGTACCCAGTATGTGGGGGAAACGCTTCAGTCATTGTGATATCTTACCAGGTTGTAGATCCTATGGTATGTTGATAGGGTCAGCAGAACACGCAAAAGTTCTGAGATCGTTTCTAGAGGAAAAAGGTTGGAATAAGTCAATTTGCAATAGAAATAGTCTTTTTTTAAACCAACATATTAAACAGAAATAGCTTGGTATAAAAAAAAAGTCAAATCAAATTCAGATTTTAGATCAATTCATCTGTATATATAAAACACATTTCATGATAAAATATTTTGGTCCCAATGACGCTAAAGAGATTTTACAATGTACAAAATATACAGTAATATGTTCAACAGGCACGTTTTGCCCATATCTGTCATTTATAAGAACTCATTGACTCTAAAAGGTGGTTGTGCCACGACTCCTGTAGTTTTGTCGCTATATCGATAAGTTTATGTGAAATAGTATGTACAACAACTGGAAAGTCTATTTAATTTTACTTTTTTTTCAGAGAAAATTTTTGAGATTTAATCTGCACGCATTATTTTTTTTTCCTAAGTTCCATTTGAATAGTGTGCAATGTTAATTGAATTAAAGAAGAAATTTTGTAAAGGTATACATAGTGAATTTATTCTGTACTTCTATTGAAGACTAATTGTAAAGTTAACGTTAACGAAATCAAGGATATCAGTCCTCACCTTGCAATATATAAAGTAGAACAAAGATTATTGTACATTTATTGTGTTGTTATGATGTGAACCCACATAGGTGGAAGTGTGGTTTATATTGTATAAATCTTATGTAATTTTGTGACATTTGAGAAATGTGTAGTTTTTTATAACAATATTTATCGGATTAATGAGTTTTATACATCATCATGTATCATAAATATAGATCAGATTTATTTTCATTTTAACAGCTTTTGAATTTTGTACATGTATACTATGATTCAGTCAAATTATCATATTCATATACCTTAGTCTAATGTGATCTTCTGAGTAATCAACTAACTGATCATCACACCACAGTCCATCAGTACTGTAATACACACGTTGCTCGTACCATTTTGATGGTATGACTTTGATATCTCACTAGAAACAATGGATGATGGCATGAGATTTGTTGTCCTCTAAATTTTGTGTATACATATTCCGTCTTTGCGTATTGCAGAGTTATCTTCTCTTGTGAGCAGGTATTGATTGTTACGTCATTGGTTTGTGTGAGAAAATTACGTCGTTTTCACAAAAATTGATGACGTTACTCTCACAAACAAATGTCGTAACAAGCAATACCTGCTCACAAGAGCAGATAACTCTGCAATACGAAAAGACGGAATAGGAATAATAAAAATTTTACACTCTGTGTTTCCTCCGGAGTTCGACATCGTCAGGCATATGACACTGTTCCTATTGCTGGTTGCATACATATACATATATTATTTAAGTGTACATTGGTCAATTTACTTTGAGCTTAAAAGAATCAAATCTGAAAAAACAAAATACAATTCTTTTGTTTTCCCATAATGTTGTCTGTTCCTTCAACATCATTCAGCATTAAAATAAGTTTTAAACAAGATCAAACCCGATATAATACAGCATGTATTTTGATACCATCATGTTCCAGAGAATCCTATTACATGTATGTGTATACTGCAATACATTTTTAATAGTGAAATTTCCCATCAAGATTTTTGGATTTTTTGTTTAGATTATTAGCAAGGTATGGAATGTTTCAATGAAAATAACATTATAATTTGAGTACTGTACAACGAATTTACATGATAATTTTGACATAAAAAAACTCTAGATTTTTGGGGGAATTTTTATCAACATTCCAGAATACATCTTACATAGTTATTTGTTAGATGTCCATTTCATTATGTAAATTCTTCACTGCCATTTCGTTGTTGAAGAAGTTATGTTTGAACAAGTGCTTCCAGTATACTATTGTAATTCTGTAGTCAGTGTATTATGTAGAGTCACTGGTCATTAAGAATTTTATGCAAAGTTGTTTCAATTGGTTATGTAGTATTTTGTGTTTAGAATATTTTACATTCCAGTTTAAATATTCCTCAAGTTACCTTGTCATGGAGACTAACAGATCGAAAAGTTTAACTAAAATTCTTAAAAAGTATGCGAGTATGCCCAGGTAGTCACTTTGTGTGATTGTCAGCACTTTATATTTATTTTGGCACAACACAGTAGTGCACTGTAGTTGTATTTACTGGTAACAGAGCATATTTTAGACAGAAATTATATGCTGGTACCATTTCACTAAAAACATTTAAATGTTGTACATATTATACACCTACACATGTACAATGATAATTATATTGCAAACAAATCATGCAGATTTTCATTGCCAACTGTTTTCTGAGATTTTCTCTCAAGAAATGTTAGCGATTTACACAGAATTATTTTTGTTACTAGGTCACGTAGCGATAACACTGTATAGTGTGCCGGTCAAACGTTTGTCTTATTTGTAGTTAACATTTATTTCCTTTAGTGAATTGAGAAATGTTGTTTCATAATATTTTAATATTTGTTGCATTTGGTATTTCCAATGTGATGTATAAAGCTAAAGGTTTCACTTTCAAATCTTATATTTATAGTGTATTTTTGGGAAAAAGGTCAGGTTTACATTTAAATTATACTTGAGAAATTTATTGAATTCAGGTGAATAAGGTTGATATATGTGACTTAAGATAAACTTTTGTGTCCCATTATACACAGATACTGTATATGCAAATTGCATTTACAAAATTTTATCATACACATCTTTGTTTGAAAAAAAACCTATAAGATATTATGAAGTTTCTTTTAACACATGCACCCCTAAAATTTCCTAGTAAATGAACTTTTCCAACCTTTGATTTGGAAGAGTTCAAATGTGTCTTCAGGGGTGAATGAGTTGATGTAAATTAAAAAAAATCCTTTGTACAACATTGTGATTTAAGTTTGTACATTATACTGTTTAGGGCCATATCGTCTTTCACTTCTACACTTGCCCACTTGTTCTTTTACACGCCCCTTTGCCATTTGTATATATTATATAGACATTCCTAAATGATCTTACTTTCACATATCATGTTTAAGGACCAAGTGAATCTTTCATTTACATTTATTTTCTAAAAACTAATTCTATGTATGTTGTTTGTTACTTACAAGATAAGTACATGTACTTATGATATTTCGTCCTCTATATAATTCATCTGTTGCTTTTTTTTAATATACAAAATTATATATGAGAACACTGGATGTAATTGTTTGATTTATGTGATATATAAAATGCATGCATTTTATACGTTTCATTATTTGAAAACCATGTGCGAATTGTTTGTGATGAAATTGCTTTTTTTAAGTGGTGGAAATAACTAATTTACTAAATAATAAATGCTGTAGATCAATTATATAAGTATAAAGCTGATCTACTGTCACACATTCCTCCGAATACAAAATACTGCATTAAATGCGAGCTTAGAAAAATCATACACGAAATATTATCTTGCAGAAGAAAAAAAAGGATGAAAGATATCTTCTCATTACGCAATGTACCTACATTTAAAGATATTGATTAGCCTCATAAAAGCTTTACTAATAGGTACTAAATTCCTTTCACTCTCAGCAATTTGTCCAAATTATTTTTGTACCATCTCTTTACCGATGGTACTGGGGGATATCTATGGTTATTGTTACATAATGAGGTACACTGTGGTGCTGATGGGGAGGGAGATTAACCTAGTATGGTTTTAAAACTGCTGTTGCAAAGAAATGCTGAACTAACCCCTAGCAGAATAATGTATATTTTAAGGATCCCTGTCCAAATGCAGTTATTTTCCTATACACAGTGACCTCCCCTTACCTTCATTTTGTCTATAACTGCACAACAATTCGTACACCCACTAACAATCTAGCTGTTCGCTCATTATTATTTCATGCTACATTACATTTTGTATATATCCGTTTCACCCTCGACATTCATGAGAAAAATCTAAAAAGATTGTTTTTATCACTAGCTGTTCTCCCCTATGCGTTGGTTGACAGGTCTGTTTGAGAAACAGAACATCAAACTGCAGTTCCTCAAAAGTTATTATCAACTGGCTATTTGTACTTAATACTATTTATCCAAAATCAGATCAATTTATTATAAACAAAAAGAAAATACTGTCTGAAATATAATCGTTTTGTCAATGTTTTGTATTTAATAATAATGAGTCCTGGTGATTCGAGGATTTTCCTGTAACCATAGCAACCAAATACGTGTTCATTCCAGGTCAGGGTTGTAAATAAAAAAAATACCAGTAATCTTTTTGGATGAGTTGTCATGCAGCGTACATTTTGATCACAAGTTAAAACTTGAAACAATGTTGTTGCTAATCAATAGGTTGAACTTAACTTTATTTTTGTATACAATATATTATAAAATTATCAAGTTTTATATGGTGTTTGTGTATTTGTAAATTCTCAGATAATCTGCCATTTGTAAATACAGGTAACTAATAATAAAAGGATTGGCATATTATGGTTTATGTTGTGTTTATTGAACCTTATGATCACCATTACCCCTTGATGCAAATCAAAATCACACTAATTTTCTATAGCAAAAATACTATGGAACCCTGTTGATCCAGCCACTTGAATCGCAAATAACTACAGTGAAACCTCAATATAATGCCACATGTTTAATTTGCCACCTCATTTACTGCCTAAATATTTCAATGTCCCTTTCGCTCGTTTCCTGAAGGATTCCTTTATGTTTCCCTCAATTCATCGCCAAACCTCTTTATAATGCCAAATTTTCTTTGGACAAATGGTGGCAGTATAACGAGGTTTTACTGTATTCTACAACAAACGTCCATGTGTATTAGTTATCAATATGATAAGTTCATAACAGTCCGTTTCAGATAATTGTAACTTCCAGGGTACAGATTAACAAGATTTACACAGATTAAAAAAATTATTCTTAAAAGTTGCCCAAAAAGGCAACAAGGGATGTTGTAGCAAAGTATTCCAAAGTGACCTTCAGGAGTTCAAAGACTGGTATGGCACAGCAATGGAAATTAAAATTTACTACCATTATGACCTTTGACCTGTAGACAATCATTAATCGTCGGAAACAAATTCTGGCAAATATTCAGACATTGATAAATTTGGTAAAAATTAAATTGATATTTTTTTCTACTGTTACAAATGACACTTGCAATTTTCACACTTAATTGACCAATCGTAATGCATTGTTTAGTGCAGAAAATATTTTAAAACGACCATTGACAATTATGACCTCACAATAGCCCGATTCTTCCTTTCTTTAGATTGCAATACAGCATCAGTTGTCTCAATATTTGTTGCAGGAGACGAACTAACCGGTATATTTTTTCAAGGAAACTCTCATCTTTGTAAAGAAAAAACAAGAAAATGCTGTCATCGATATCCCCGCTCGCAGTGCAAAAGTCATTAAAAACATGAAGCATAAAATTAAGGTCAAAATCAGCATCCGCAATATGCATTCAGTAGAGAAACCCTAGATACACAATTGATGCAAGTATAATCAACATAGCACTTGTAGTAGGTAACATATATAGATGAGAGCAATTCTTAATCTTAACCTTACATGATAAGACAGACAGACAGATGGACCCCCTTTCTATTTCCCTCTCCAACTCGTTGAGTGGAGGATAATAAATAAACAGAATATTCCTGATGAAAATGATTGTTTTACTTGCAGGTTGTGTATCAAACTATATACTCCACTCATGATATATAACTGTTCGTCAAGAAACCAGGATTATCTATCAAACATAGGTATTAAAATAGTAGCACTGACAATTTCTCATGCGATGTTCAGCAAACCTGTGGTAATAATGAACTGGTACACTTGTACTTTCCAATATAACGTTTTGCATGCCATAAAACATGATAATCAATTACCTCAGGGCTCAGATTTAATTCACAATGATAGACATTAATGATAAATTACCTATCACTATTAAAAAACATTTTACATGTATTTTCATACATCTTATTTGCTAAATCGTTGATGTCTTCATTTCTTGCTGCAGCCATTACCTCCAAGACTTGGCTGAAACAATAAACAAACAAGAAATCAGGTGTTTTGTAAGAATGCACACACTTCTCTGACCTTGGAGATTTTGTGGTGGTAAACGGGTAATATCTGAAGTGTGGCCAATACCATCCACGTTACGTTAATTGAAATTTGGTATTTGAAATGAGTACCCAGGTATAAATGTAAAAACAAGATCACTTTCTGATAATTGTCTACAGTTTCAAGTATTTAACTTGACAAACAATGGTGACAATGATAACTTTCTTTGTTGTTAAATTCAATGTACACTATATAATAATATACAACATTTGATATAGCACCCTAATCTAGCAAGAATACGCCACTCTAAAGCGCTTTACAGTACATAGACATACAATTTATACAATCAACACAATCAGAGTATACATTGATCAATACAATCTTTTTTGAGGAATTTGCAGGAGCTGCCTTATATTATCGGGCGCTAACTACTATTCCTATGCCACCTGGCTAATATCTCCCTATGTGTGTATACCTGCGTGTGTGCTGGAGATGTATTGTATTGTGTGTTACCTGGTAATATATGTGAGAACAAAGATTGATGCATCAGTCAACATAGTGTAAGTTTTTTTAAACAAGCTGCAGTATCACATCTATAAATTCTGGAAACAGTTACATATATATGTGTGTGTTGGGTACATACAATGGTACCACACTCATCAAAATTGTATATGTATCTTAATTAATGTATATACAAATGACATCTTACATGATATGAACAGGTTCGTTTCGACTTTTGATGCACACTCCCTTTTCCCACTTCTCTTTCTTTTTGGATGGAAATGTTGTTTTGATGAACTTTGACCCTACATGGGTAGGACGGATATCACACCAGGGAGCATCTGAAAAATAAAATGTATACCTAACTGACCATATCCTGTGTAAACAAGGCAGCGTGTTAGATACCACCTGTCTGTAACCAATTAGACAAACATGTCTTTGTTTTTAAAGTGTAACATCCCCTATGTACTGATTTCTTATATGTTGCTGACATTAGGTAGAATCACAAAAGGTGAAAATGCTGTGAATTGTGAATGAATGCAAACTTGATACTAAACCCGTGAGTATATGCTGACACAACAAAATGATCTATTGAGTTTTCTGAAATCCATCTATTCCGATCAGCTTAACAGATGCCTAAAAAGGTCAGGCAAGATGACTGCTTGTTGTTTTATTTTGATGTGACCACGTACACAGATCAATTGATAACATAACAATGACGGCCAAAAGAGACTGTGTTACTATATATATGATGAAGGGACAAAGACTGAAGTTTAACAAACGATCATACAGACCTGTTTCTATCATTAATCTGTTGGACGGGATGGTGCACATCACATCAACATTTTCTTGCGTCTTCAGAGAACTGTTGACAAAAGCAGTACAATCATGGGTTACAGTTATAATAGTGATGACAGGGGCATAGCAAACCTTGACAAAAGCAGTACAATCATGGGTTACAGTTATAATAGTGATGATAGGGGCATAGCAAA
>JAUMHH010141735.1:0-20508 GCA_032359455.1 Chlamys rubida
TGTTCCGATGTCAGTATGATTGTTCCGATGTCGGTATGATTGTTCCAATGTCGGTATGATTGTTCCGATGTCGGTAGGATTGTTCCGATGTCGGTAGGATTGTTCCGATGTCGGTAGGATTGTTCCAATGTCGGTAGGATTGTTCCCGATGTCGGTAGGATTGTTCCGATGTCGGTAGGATTGTTCCGGTGTCAGTTGGATTGTTCCGATGTCAGTAGGAATGTTCCGATGTCGGTATGTATTGTTCCGATGTCGGTATGTATTGTTCCGATGTCAGTAGGATTGTTCCGATGTCGGTATGATTGTTCCGATGTCGGTAGGATTGTTCCGATGTCGGTATGTATTGTTCCGATGTCGGTATGATTGTTCCCGATGTCGGTAGGATTGTTCCCGATGTCGGTAGGATTGTTCCCGATGTCGGTATGTATTGTTCCGATGTCGGTATGATTGTTCCCGATGTCGGTAGGATTGTTCCCGATGTCGGTATGATTGTTCCCGATGTCGGTAGGATTGTTCCGATGTCGATATGATTGTTTCGATGTCGGTATGTATTGTTCCGATGTCGGTATGATTGTTTCGATGTCGGTATGATTGTTCCGATGTCGGTAGGATTGTTCCGATGCCGGTAGGATTGTTCCAATGTCGGTATGATTGTTCCCGATGTCGGTAGGATTGTTCCCGATGTCGGTAGGATTGTTCCCGATGTCGGTATGATTGTTCCGATGTCGGTATGATTGTACCGATGTCGATATGTATTTTTAAAAAATCAAGAGAATACCGTAGTGTAAACTTCAAATCTAAAAAAAAACACTAAAACTAAACCTGGACAAAATATAAAACGAGGAAAAAATTACACTAACAGGACATTAAACTGGACAAAATACAAAACGAGGAAAAAATTACACAAACAGGACTTAATCAGATTTGAGAAGGGCGAGATAAAGTTGTTCAGTTAAAAAAGCAGCCATAAAACCTTGTCTAAGTAAATTTATGTCTATTTTACCAACAAAAGAGAGACCTTGGAATCGTTTCCAGTGACCTTGAATTAAGAGCTGTTACACCTGAAATATAACATGATCATCTGCCAATCACGTGATGTTGGCATCTTGCAATTGACTTCGATTGAGTTTAACGAAGCAGAATTTAAGCGATATGCATCGAGGTAATAGAGCGCCTCGATGATTTCTAACTATTGCTCAAAATTAATCTGCAGCTAGTTACGGGATTTAAATAAATCAGAGTATCGATCGACATGGCGATCATCTGTTTAACATTACAGTAAATGTGGAGGCCACAAAGAGGAAAAATACCTTTTTTTAGATTTATTACGGTAGAATGATTTGATACGTTTACAGTTACTTGGTTGTACCGTAAATGTCCTATTACTATGAACCATCAAGTAAAAGGATAATACCTTATATACAATACGGTGTTATGGATGTGAAAATAGGGAGATTTTTACTCACTTTTTATAGAACTCAACGTTATTATGTCTCAATTAAAGCTTTGCAATTACGTTACAAACGTTTGTTTCCATATTTATTTTTGACGACATGTCATGAAAATTCCTTAAACCAAATGCAAGGCAAAAGCTACCGAAAAATAATCGTTAAAAGCAGTCTGGTCTACCGACACTTTGATAGAACGGTAAGGAGCGTGTTGTTCCAGATCATGGATGGAACGAGTGTGCGAAGGCAACCTGAAAGCTCAGCATAATTTCCTTATGCATTGACACGCGATTTCTCTAGTATTTTTTATCAAGACTATTTATAAGTAAATGGTTTAAGTTAAGACATAGTAAGTGATATACATTATATCTCTTCTAGATGCAATTATGTTAGAATCCGTCCGAACGTACTTGATATAATGTTTTCTTGCATGCAGCACCCTACATGTAGTTGTGTTATTATCAATTGATGAATAGAGTTATTATGCGTATCTATCCTAACAGGTTTTGCGTGTTTGTCGGGTTTTTTCCGCACGAATTTGGAAAGGTTCAGCTCCACCTATATGAGACAGAATTACATAATATTCACAGACCGTTGACATCACAATACTTTCAGAGTGAGGAGTCATGTCATACGCTTTGTATTTATTTAACTTCTTTTGCTAAAAAAAACCCCAAATAAAATCATATATTTTAGTTTCCATTCAGGAGAGGTATTTCGTCGTTGGATGATGTTCGTTTTATTTTTTTAACAATATGACTTTTTTGATAATAAATTGTAAAACAGAAGTACTGATGTGTTACGCAATGCACAATGGTAAATTTCTTCAGAAAACTTAGATTATTTGTAAGTACATGTAAATGCATTAAATAACTTTTAAGAAGAAAATATTAATTGACATCTTATATTCAGTCATTGATAATAGATTCAAACTTTTTCCATATACAAAACTCTCATTTAAATAAAAAAGACATCGAGAGTGCTGTGTAATTAGTACCTGGACTTGTTTTACTCAAAATCTCAATGGAGACGATCAGGTCTAACATCGTTATTCAACTGAGTTATTGCATGTAAACCATGCAAACCATTTTTTAGAATTATGTGTATAACGCCATGCGTTAACAAAGATTGAGAAATTAGCAAAAGCAAATATACCGATAAGTATATACTGTAGCACAAATGATTTTATTTCTATTGTATTTTTGAACTTTAATTTTGTACAACATGAACGTTTTAATAGCTATCTTTTTAACTTACAAAAACCTATATAATACTGTATACAGCTTTGAATTCGTGCGTATTTATTTTCGCTAGGAAATGTGTATTAGCACATGGTAGAATTCGCGGAAAGAAGACACTGTTGGACTTTTTAACATAATGAATCTTTTTATTGTACTCTTATTTCTGTAGTTATCCTACAGTATTTGTTAATACCTTTAAATGCGCAGTAACATATCTAAAAGATTTTTGCTAGTAAACCGTAATTACAATGTGAATCAATTGCTCTAGCCTTATATTTCATGACGATATTTGTCAGCCATTTGAACTGCATGGTGTACTTTTTACATTGCATATTACATTACTACTATTGTGTTTTTTTTAAGATCGCAAAATAAGGCATGGAACTTGAAATTTTCACTGCGTTGTTGAATTTTTGATTGACCGACCCCCTCCGCGGAAATCTCAAAACAAATCTGCTTAAAAAATAAATCCGGTATGCAGTATATGCAAGTCACTAACGATCAAGTGAGGAAGTCTGAATCAAGTTGTGACTATCTAGTAACGAGCGTAAGGGAAACCCTGGTGAAGAGTATGACGTTTATTATTGACCAGGGCGCGTCCATCTAGGAAATCCTGATACTTAGGCCAGGTTCCTTGTGCAAGCATCTATGACATGTAAAATCCAACAGCATAGAAAGCCGTGATGTTCCTATTTAGGAAAGCAGTGCGAATAAACGGATCATGAAATTAAATCCATCATGCTTTTCAGTAGTGTTTGATAGTGTCACTTACTACTTTTGTCTGTATGTGTCCGGATCCGTAACTAAACATGACGTGTAAAGTGTTGTAATGTTAAATATTTTACATTTGGGAGAAAAAAACAGATATTATTTGTATCCAAAAATAGGTCTATTTTGCGTTTAGGGTATATCGTCAGTTAGTCCACATTGAAAACATTCTTCCTACAAATTCAGCAAAATTAATGCCGAACCAAAAAGAAGGTGATAATGCTTACAATCGCATCATCGGTGTGTTTTCCTAGTATTGTGGTTTGTAATAAAAACAATTATCATATTTATTGGCAACAAGACACTCCCATCTGTATTTGACAGTTTGACACAAAGAATATGAGTACTGCTGGTACAGTTTACGTTGTGAAGATCAAGCGTTTTCAGACGTGACATTACTAGGATTTGAACTCGATTAACACGACGGATATCGTTGATAAAGCTGAAGACACGTTCCCTTCCGAAACACATGGCCTTATTCAATGGTCATTGTTAAATGTTTCCCTTGCCCTAGATTTATTCCTTTCTTTAGATGTTTTCCTCCTCTATACGTTTAATAACGTTCATGAATGTCCCATATTGAATGCAATATTACCATGTTATTGTTGTCACATCTATGTAGTGTATAATTAACCTATTTTATTATTACAGGTATGGAAGATGGCTGGCGCTGGCTGGGCAGTAGCCGCCTTTGGATCCCTACCGATGTTGTACGTGTTCCGAACGAACGTCGTCGACGGTGTCACAAAGTGTGAGAATATATTCCGAGATCTTCCGAGGTCCCACAGGAAAGCGTTCTTAACATATGCTGCTGTCATCGTGTTTCTCATCCCAATATGTCTCCTCATATTCTGTTATACAAGTATTTTCTTAAAGATTGCACGAAAAGCAAAAGAGAGCCAGGTCTCGAAACGACATTCAATAAAACCTGGCAAGATACATCTCCAAAGCACACACTCCAGTTCTTTACCAAAGGCGAAGATCAAAACATTGAAGATGACATTTGTGATCGTCGTAGTGTTTCTCGTGTGTGGTATTCCATACTTTATTGCCGAGATGATCATGTCCTATGGAGATCATTGTATCATATCAGATCTAGTGTATGGAATCATTGGCGGGCTAGGGGCAGCAAACTCGGCAGCTAATCCATACGTTTTCTTATTGTTCAATTGCAATGGACGATACTCTCGTGACCGAAAACGATCGAGCTCAGACGCCATTGGGAATTCGACCACTCGGACGGTTTACTCTACGGCTAGTACTCGCTCTGACTACGTGGGCGATTCCAAGAACATTTACCAACCGTCGATAAAGTACAAGTGGAATGCGAGCAGTCAAAACAGTATGGAACTGAATGCTATGCGATAAAATGAACCAATGTTTTCGTCTTCTTGATATAATCAACTTCATCAAATAAGACCATTACCATCAAACTTAATTAGAAAGAATTTCGTTTCAGCAAAACAACGGTTTTGATAGGAGCGTAAAGATAATTTAGACAACATAATAAAATAGCTCGGATCAAAATGCACTGAATCGACGATGAAATACGAGATTTATCTATATATTGTGTACGATTTGTGACAATGATTTATCATCGAGGGATACGAAAGAAAAATTATTGATGTTCGTTAGTGCAATAAGTTTCAGTTTGTGATTATATAACAAGTCGTTTAGTTGACGGAGTAACCTAAATAGTGTATGCCGTATGCTGTTTACAGAACCAACTAAACTGGAGATGTAGTACGACGGAGCCGCCATACAGAGTACTATAATGACTTTAACAGAATCAGCCATGCCGGATATATATAACGTTTATTTTTCAAATATGCTTATGACTTCCACAGAGCTGGCTGGACTTAGTATGTGGATTTGCTTTCTCAAAGTAAGATATTCTTGAAATAAAGAATGACTTTCACAAAGTCGGATATACTGTAGTTACTAAACCATTCTATTGTATAAATTCTAACATTTTGGGAAATATTACATATGTATATGAACGCTGAAACATCCATGTACACGACGTAATACACTCTGACAAATGTGGTGTGCAATATGCTGATTCACATACTTCATTTATTTCTTGTCTATTGCATTTTATATTGTGTGTCAATAAACCAGCGACTCGGTTAAAAGAAAGAGAATGGTAATTTTGCATTCTTCCTTTAAACTTTGCTTTCAATGCAGCATCCAGCTTCCATTTTAAACACCCGAGACGACAAAAGCTGTGATTTGAATATGAAATATAATGCTAGATAAACTTTTCTCAGGTAATATCATATAAATGAGTTTCGTGGTCAACACTTTGTTATTATAGTGATATTACCGATAGTATTAGTATTTCAGATTCTAATCAAGCCAAATTGGATCATATTCAACATACACCGTAAGAAAAAAATTATGCTCTGGTATGAGTAAAATTGTTTACTGAAAACCCGTTTAATTCATGTTAATATTTTCTGCAAAGCATTAAATGTTTTAATCAACTAAACACGTTATGCCGTTTGTTATTATACATGTACATGTATGTGTTAAATTTACGGACTGCATTTTTGTCATCCATCAACATTCTTCGCATATGTACATTCACTTTACTTATTGACTACCTCTTTAACATGTAATTCCTTCTTCGGTGTTCTGGTCTTCTTCTTTGTTGTTTCATCAAAATAACTATTCTTATCAAAATATGAGAAACATATCTTGATAGAACATATATTGTATGGCTTCAGATATACTGTTTGTGACTTTTCGCCCAATCAAATATTCGCCCTTCGTTATTAAAATTCGTATTCGCCCAGTGTTAACTTGCCTTTCATATATACTTACTATATGTGTCATGCTTTGTACTAGTATGTGTTGTCATGGTTAATTTGCCCTTATTAAGGAGGGCGAAAGTTAAACTACGGCGAATATTTCTCGGTTTATAGTAGGATATTTGCGTGAGTTAAGTACAAATGTATCTTGTTAATAAATTGTATATACATTTATTGAATTAGCATACTGTTTGCTATATTTGCCTTTTAATTTGCATGCGATCAGTCGATGTACGATTGTATACATACTGATATTTAGTAGAATGTGTATATAGATATTTTTTCTGTACATATAATTTAGTAATAACATCAGTGTCGTGTCAAAACGATATCAATTATATATACTCAGTACAGCCATCTATTAATTATAACTTGTTGTAAGAGTTTAGCATGTGAAAAGGTGTTACAAAAATGGCATATGGTGAAAAAGGGTCCGGAGATGGTGAAATATGATCAACCATATCTTGGCACGTTGATTCACGAATGAGAACATCACCATAGGTAAGTACATGGTAGTATATAAGTGAGCATGGTAGTAAAGTATCATCAATTCTATTCTTGTTTAGAAGCAATACATTAGAATAGCTTCACGCACAACTTTTCTGATCAATTGAATATTTTAGTGCTATAAACAATTTGATACTTTGGAAATATTTTGTATTTTGTAGAATTGTTCAACGCTTTTTGTGATTTATACTTTAATTGTGTTTTGAATTAAATGTGTATTTTCATGGACAGAAAATGAGGAATATCCATCTTACTGCGTCTTTGTAACGACGACAAAGCAAAATACACAAACAACATAAGATAATTTCATTCGAGTAAGTAGTACGTATATTTTGCTTCCATAGTCTCACAGGGTTCGCAATAACTAAATTTACAGTTGATATCCACATATATACATAACTTAATATTTTAAAATGCATTTGGGACATTTAAAATGTCTTTTCTTTTGAAATTATTTTCCATGAATCAATTCCCATGTGAACCCAAACAAGCTGGAAAACTTGAACGTAATCAAATTTCATTTTGAGGGGTTCATAGTCACAATGCCTTACTCGGGAGTTTTTTTACCAACTGGTACATGTATCAAGACGGCAATTACATACTTTGATTCCTAGGTGCTTGTACAATAAAAACGTCTTACTGTTTTTCCAAATTTTTAATGGAACTTTCCTACGTGACTATAATTAGTACTGATTGTTATCAACCTCTTCCTTTTTAAATATCTATTCACACTCACATTAACGCACTCTCCTCCCAGGGTTGATATTATATTTATACTTAAGGTATTTACCAGTGTTTAGATTGTCTACACGGGCGATTAGAATATGACATAAGTTTGGGTTCGAGTCCAATAGGCGCCAATTGGATAATGCACTCGCCTTTCACCAAGACGACCGGAGTTCGATTCCCCGAACTTGAACAGGTATGGGATCAGCAGCCCGACCACGTGTTTTGTTTCGAGGTAACGCGGGTTTCGCCCACACTATCAAACACACACCCGCCCCCTTTCCGTCCATAGTAACAAAGAAATAAAAATACTTCATATCTTTAATACACAAGAACAGAATCTGAAAAAAAAGTAGACCCATCTGAAACTTCGCCAAAAACTGGAGGGGAAACTCGATTCCGGAAAGTAAACGTCCAAAATAAACAATATAGCAGTTTGAGTCAACGTTTATCTTCTTAAACCATAATCGATAATTTAGACATGTAAGTCTTAAATTCCAATAAATGCATTGCTATCAGAACTACAATGCTCACAAACAGGGAAAAGTGACTGTTTTTGTTTTGTATTTGTATATTCAGTTGTCAAATTTCTTTGGTTTATATTGATCAGTGTATTGTTTTAAGAAATCGCAGCATATTATGGACAGAATCCCCTAATTTAAAACCCTTTTAGACTAAATATAATCCTATTTGAAACTTAATTACTAAGTGAAAGAAATTGCGTTTCATTAACATGTGCTAATTCATTTGTTTATTGTTTTTATAGCTTGGTCCCGTGGGAAATATTAAAATTTCTTTTGTCGAAGTTTGTGAATTGATAATTGTAGATACATGTAAATATTATCAATTAAAAGTAGACATTTTACGAATGTCGAAGCACTTCATGTAAACTGACTTTTTGGTTCTCTTTGGTGAAGTCATTCCTCATATTTACGACAATATTTGTATAACTATTTAATTGGTGAATTGAAAAATGATGATATCCCCCAATATGCTTGATACGGTTCTTAATATTATACGTTAATTCGATGATAGAAACAGCGTAAACTTGGAGCATTGTTGTACATTGGGTGGTATTTTGACGCCCTTACAAATACTATTACGAAAAGGTTTTAATTTTTTAATCAGCACTTAAATAATGAGTACAATACACTAGGGGTTGTAAATATCATGTGTCAACGTATTTATATGTGTTTGGGTCAGTGATAAAATATTTAAACCTAAGTAATCACTACAATTAATAACATGATGGCAATGCCTTTTCAATTTGATAAATTCATGTAATTTTGTATTGATTTAATGCGAAAAAGGTCTTATAGATATGCTATAAAGTAATAATAAATTGTATCGCCGTACGGTAAAAATACGACCGTTATGACATGCATTGCATATATTATTTGTTTATGATATTGTGGTACTATTATTATCTCTTATATGTAGCTCTAATGTTTAGATGTATAATATCAATTCACGTCGCCAGTCTGTACATATAGGTGTTGTACGATAATGATCCATGAAGATTAAATCCCGTTATTTTATGTTTTGATGTATTGTCTTGTTTTTTGTATCATAAGAAGGTCGATGGTTTGCTTATGCTCATTAGAGTACCATGTTGTTTCCTTGGTACTACCCATGTACCCATTTAAGGACGAAACATTATTTAAAGTCGACCTGGATTTATATAGCAGGTGTCATAGATGAAGAAAATGCGCTTACTCTTCTGGAACACATGGTATTATTATCCGTGTATGATTTCAATGGTTTGCTTGTTAACATTTCTTTTGCTCATATCTTGTCCTCATTTATTATCAATTCTGTGGTCGAATTCGAATTTTATTGACACTTTGATATTTATTTTCTTGTTGTTTTGTTTTATTCGTACACAAAACAATATATCCTGGTAATAGATTTACTATCTGCACGCTACAGAAAGTTTACATTTACGTGTAATCCTAAGTTCATATAATTCTAGGTGCATTGCGAACAACTGTTAGGACTAAAGCATATCATAGAATGCAAAATTGATTTGTGATATTCGTTTTGCACAGAGCATTCAAAGTATATTTCCAAGAAAGTGCTAATGACAGAATAAAGCAGATAAAAATGTTCTTGGTGTTTTTACGAATAAAAAAAATATTTTGTTGTCAAAGCTTTTAGGCAAATTAGAACGTGCTGGAGTGGTTCCTGCATGCAGATAAAGAGATGGTCGACTACGAACATTTTCTTTAACTTGTGATGGTGAATATATAGCATACATGTAACTGTACACGTAAGAAGCAAGAAAAAGACATAAGGTAATGGGATAGCAAATAAAACATTGCAGTTGTAACTGAAATATTACACCAGCGCTTAGTCCGAAAATGTTTAACTTATACTTTTCATAACGTTAGCTTGTTTCTGTTACAAAATGTGATTTTTTCTTTTGCAATTTATAGTGCTTTCCGTCAGCATAAACGATACAACACAAAAACTACATAGATCAAATAGCGCAAACCGATCTACCAGAGTACCTCGACAGAGAACAACATTTGAAATCCCGTATATGTACAACTATGTTCATGATGATCGCTTCTGTAGGTCGCACATATTTCTCTGGTGTAATATGTACACGGAGGTTCCATAACTAATGCCAGTTGATTGTCCTGTGTCATCTGACTCGAGTAAGTAAGTTTTCTACTTTCGAATTGACACGAGGTTTACCGAATGTCTTCTAAATTTGCAAATCAACTGACGAGACTGAGATAATAATGATAGCAAACTGCTGCGAGTTGTGGAACTTCTATCTATTGTTACCTCTAAAGCACAAAAGGAAAATCATTTTTTATCAAACAGTAACGCATTCGTTACGTTGTCGGTGATTCGACACGTTGACCTACATGCAAAACAAAATCAAATATTATTCTTTTAAAACAAAACATATATTTAATCTGTAGAGTGCGCAACTATGTACATATATAAGTACTATTATTTTTGTTGTGGCTAGTTATTACGCTTATTTCGGCAATTTATTAACGGACTATATTCGCACACTTGGCTCTTCCAGCGATGTTGAAATGTACAATCACAGGTAAATTTTCTCAACAAAGAGTTCAAATCATTATTTCTATATTTGTCTTCATCGATAACAATATTTTCTGTCTCTATTAGACCGAGATCAACTGCGTCCTGAAGTGGATTTCTGGCATTTATCAATTCGATTATGAAAAAAATCTTATAACACAACCAATAAGTGTTTCTTTGTGATTTTTCGATGACTAGTACGGTATGTACACTGTCACCTCCATCAGACAAATGACCAGTGGAGCGTATGTACACTGTCACCTCCATCAGACAAATGACCAGTGGAGCGTATGTACACAAAGGTGCAAAATGTGTACGAGTTGGCCACAGATCGATGTCGATTCGGCTACGCTGTAATGCATTGTACCACTACATACATTCGGAAACGCTTAGAATTAGACAGATTCTTGCGTAAGAACACAAATATCCAGATACAGGACATCATGGATTTGCTGGAATTTGTGCTGACAACAACATCTTTTAGTTTCCGAGACAACATCTACCAGCAACGCTTCCGCATTGTTATGGGTAGTCCATATTGTGGCCAATTTGTTCATGGAACACGTAGGCATGAAGCAATAGCAACTGCCCCATAGAATGCAAGCAAAGCTTATGGAAACGATATGTTGACGACATACTTGAGATAATCAAGAAGGGGTCACAGAAGGATTTGACCACCCAGATCATCACCATAGAAAGAAGACGGAACCGTGAAGATATTGGTCTATAGAAAAAAGACCAATCCGGACCAATACCTGAACTTCAAATCTCATCATCCTTTGCACCAGAAGTTAGTCGTCATACGCACATTGCTCAACAGATGTGATACAATAGTCACAAAACAACAGGAAAAAATATCGGAGCAGAATCACATCGTTAGGGCATTGAAAACATGTGCATATCCGGAATGGGCCCTAAAACGGATACAAAACAGTGTCAAAGTAAGGGGTGGAACAAGAAAAGACCAATCAGGGATCAGAACAAAAGCAAAGGTCAAGTAGTCATCCCGTATATAAAAGATATATCCGAAACCATCCATAGGATATATCGCTGTCCTGGCATAGCAACAGCCATGAAGGCTCACACGGCGCTTCGCAATATCTAGTACACCCTAAGAATAAAACACATAAAGAGAACGTCGTAGAATGCGTATACAGAATCGGATGCAAAAACTGCGACGCATCGTATATTGGAGAATCTGTAAGGCGATTTGTGGTCCGCCTTGGTGAACACCGGAAAAATACGGAAACCCAAGAAGGAAAGAAATTCACTCGATCAGAAAGAAAGCAGTCGGAGTCCCAGAAAAATACATCAGCAATCACAGATCATGCAACACAGAACAAATCATGTGATTGACTGGGATAATTCCAAAGTATTGGACAGAGAGAGCAATCTCAAGCGGCAGATTAAGGACGCCATCTGGATACGCCGCAGATGGCATGTTCTAAATCGAGATGAGGGGCTCATATACTCTGCACATCTATGACCAAGTATTGAAGAAAGTGTAGTTGAACCGAGTCATTTCGGCACATATATAACAACAAATTGTACATATGCTTACAGCGTAGCCTTATCGAAATCGAATTGTGGAAAACTCGTACACATTTTACACTTTTGTGTACATACGCTCCACTGGTCATTTTTATGATGAAGGTGACAGTGTACATACCGTACTAGTCATCTAAACGTCACATAGAAACACTTATTGGTTGTGTTACAAGAATCTTTTCATAATCTATATATACCAACCTGAAGAAAGTGTTTAGTTAATCAATCAGTTTTGAGTGTTCCATCCCTACAAAATATTACTTCTATCGAAACTTTTGTCTTTTATGTCTTTATATACTAAATATTTTAAGCATTCATGTGGTAACGTACTGTGCCGTTATTTTGGTCGACTTGTTTTTGTTTTCCCGTAAAGCTAAATTTGTTGAGAGCTTTATCAGTGCTAAACGGGTCGCATATATCCATCTCAACTTGATATTTAAAGGACACTTCTGCCTGCTCTATATCAGCCGCCTACCTTCACCGTTACTAACAACATACCAAGGTAGGGCTGCTAACTACTAAGCTCAACGAAAAGCAGTACGATTTCGAGACTCCGATCGTGAAATTACCCGTTCTTGATAGTAGCATTCCTTCGTCCCTACATTCGAGTTTTACATGTCGCAGTTGATTTAGTATTTAAAAGTATTCTACGAATATCGAGACTTCCTTTAGCAATATTTGGTTCTGGATGTGCTGCCTCAAAAGACCATGATCATTGTATACGACTAGGAATAAACTCAAACAAATTACACAAATCAAATCGTTAAATAAAAACAATTATGTGTATTATCATATGTATACTACTTTATACCACCTACCGGTAGCATGATAAATTCATTATCTTGGTTTGTCAGTATGAGAATACTCAATAAGAAGTTGAGAACGACTTTAGAACAGCTTGAGGACAACTTGAGATAGGATTGTCTAATTTCCCGGCAAATGGGAACGTATTTTCTCAAAAAAGAACGTCTGCCAGAGCCAAGTGATGTCATAAACCGAAAATAGTATCCAAACAAAAGTGATCCACGTAAAAAATGGTCCGTCATAAACAAATCCATGTAAAGTTACGAAAAAATATTGTGAGGTATGTACATGGAAAGGCAAATGGCGATAAGATTGTTTTAAAAAAAAATTCAACATAATTTCAAGGTTCATGGTATTCCTCCGCGCAAATCTTCTATTTGTTACATTTGTTATAAACCGATGTTTTGAGATCGATGACCATTGAACCTAGAAGTCATTTGTAAAATACGGTGGTTAGTTGACTTTTTATGAACGGAGAAATATATAAGGTAGTAGTATATAGATGATAAACAGTTTATCACACAATATTTTCGGGGTTTTGTCGTGAGAATAATTTTTCATCAAGAGCACGTGAATATACTCGAGAGGCCACCGCAGTTGATCTCGAGAGTGTAACCACGTACGAGAGATGAGAACATTGTTGAGAACAAACCCTGAAAACACAGTGTGATCATCTAGAAATACTCTGGATTTGCTGGCTCAGCGATATTCTATAGACATAGTGAAATTTCAAACATCGTAGCGGATTTTTTGTTTGTTTTGCAAAACAACTGGTAAAGCCAATGACTGTTGATGTTACATGTACGTGACTCCTTCAATATATAATTATCTTGACTGTTATGATGGCAAACATATACGCCAGAGCCATATCAGTCTATAAATCACTCACACAAAAAAAAATGACTACAGCTATCAATACACTAAATATAAAAATGTAATCTCGACAATACAGATGCTACTGTATATAATTATTCATTTGATGGTCGCGTCAATCCATTATCTTGAATATTCAGTATTGTGACGCGTAATGAATAATGACAATGCACTTAGTTATGTTCTGACCAACGAACACTTAACACAGCACAAATCCTACAAATCGTATCAATCAACGACTGCATGTATTTCCTGCTTACAAAGGACAACTCAGTATTGCAAATACTCTTTTGGAAACGCTAAACCTGTCGTTCTGCATAACAGTTTTATTGGACGCAGACAAGAATATAAGTTTGGCTTTTAATTGATCTCTCATCATTTCAGTTTTTTTTGTGATATTTGCTTTGCAAATAATCGACCATGAAGATTAGAGAATGAGGGGAAAACACACCATGAAAAAGACATTATTATATAATCCATTGACGGAATTACAAA
Organism: Chlamys rubida; assembly: GCA_032359455.1. Taxonomy (NCBI): domain Eukaryota; kingdom Metazoa; phylum Mollusca; class Bivalvia; order Pectinida; family Pectinidae; genus Chlamys; species Chlamys rubida. The sequence goes on from JAUMHH010141735.1 coordinate 14,284, forward strand.
GATGATTGATGTTTTAATCAGCAGATCAAGCTTTAAGCCTACGGGTAATATGCAATTTAAGTGTAAATAGGTACTATGATATATTACTAATGGAACACATAGATATTGACATTCTATAGCTGGTATATCTGCAGATTATTATATTAAAGTTCCTATTATAAGTGGGTAAATATAAATTAGCGGTAGTTTTAAAGCACTTATTTCATATGTTATACATAAAAAACGCCCCCATAAAATATAAAAATGGCTTTCTACGGGACAATCTTACCGTGCGCTATTACGCTTAAAATGTTATCGTGTTTGTTTATAGCTGAACCAAGGCTATGTTTAAAGTGAGATGAGTCTAGGTTTCGATGTAGTAGTAAAAGCTCAAGCACATTATTATAATATACCTCTTTTGTAATTGCATTGACCGCATCAACCAGTTGTTCGACAAAACTGTTGTTTGTTTTATTGGTTGAAGCTAAGTCGAAAATATACGGAAAATGATTTAGGACTCGTATAACTAAATCAGCCAATCAGCAAGTGTTTCATTAGATTGTAATCCATACCTAAAATTTGTTCCGGTTTAATACAGTGCCTCTAAGTAATTTAAATAGGTAATTGTTGACATATTTTACAGGTAATTGTTGACATATTTTACATTGAATGAAATATACAGATATTAAACTTTAGAACTTTAGTTTTCGTAGATTATCAAATGTAATGGCGGATTGATATGGTGTCAAATGTCAGGGGGTGTTCCCGTCCCACTTCCGGTTGTCAAAAGCAGACGCCTGTAGCGCTCTTATTTGCCACTATGCCTTTTGAAGCCTTTTTCAGGTATGTATCTATGAATCTAGACATTTGTCACTAGTGTTGAACTTCAAATGTTAACGCTATTAGCTCAAAAGCTTAGTAATAACATATAGTAAATGAGTTGAGTGAGTCTTTTATAAAAAAGCATAAATACCCAAGTACAAAATCGGAACTCAAAGAGGAGAAATCAAAATTAGAAAATGAAAATAATTCTTTTTTTGGACTTTTTTGAAATTTTTATAAATAATAACTATGATTTAGCGAACTGAACATAAAAACAATTCTTAATGTTGTAATCAAATTATTAATTGGAAAATAGAATATGTTAATTGAACTGAAAACATTCAAGATATCAAACGAAATCACCAAACAAAATCATGCAAACAGAGGCTGATTGGATTAGTATTAAAATCATAACAAATTAAATATCTGCCGAAACCGTAAATTTTAATTCGCCATTATCAGATGTGTTAAGAGCTTGTTTGCTTAGTAGAATATGGGATCAGCTCAAATAGAAACCCTTCATAGATAACGAAATTTTCGACATGGTGTGCTCGTAGCAATGATTACGTAGTACCGTAGACGGTATCGGAAGTTGATTGGACATAATGAGGTACACATAACGGTCAGTGCTACGCTAACAATGTGACTGACCCATGGGCGTATGTTATAGACTGAATCAATACAAAGCTACTTTGATACCAATGAGAATCTGCGATAATTAATCAGTGAAGCAATTTGAAGCTTTGTTAGTTTTGATAAAGCTGATGAAAGATAAAACAGGATCGATGTCCTGCAATGCTAAACACACCTTGAAGCAATAGCTGCTCCTGTACCGGTCCACCTTTACTTCACTATCCTGTGGATTATTCTAGTAACTTAACAACTGGAGATGACACAATAAAAAACGTTATCTCCGCCTCTAAGGTACCTTGCTTTTGAAAGCCCAACAGGCAACTGAATGTAGCATAAAAACAAATGATTATTTTCTGTCTTTTTGCTCTTTTGGAGTGACGCTATGTCATACTTTTTCCTCTCTATTAAATATGAAAAATGTGGTTTATTCTAGTTACTTAACAACTGGAGATGACACAATAAAAACGTTATCTCCGCCTCCATCTCCTTCATACCATGTTCACTTATTAAAAAATGTGAAATGCCCGTATCAGTGTCCAGATAGTCTATTTATATAAATATTCCTGACAACTGGTACAAGTATCTCTTCATCTTTCTGTATTGATAAAGGCTTGCAGATTGACATGGTTCCAGTTGAGGAAAGTCATTGTGTTTGACGTAGACAGAATATTACAGGCGAGCAAGGCAGGAATTCCAGTGGAGCCTAAATCCTTCAACGAACAGAAGAATGTTACAGTACTGAAACTCATCAACGAACAGATAAGTAGGACAAGAGTTTTCGTACAATATTCGTATGAGATAAACGTAAATGTTGCGAAGAAAGAATTGTTCAAACTGACTAAGCATTCTAAATACACCAACGGAAATGAATGATGGTTGTTTTGGCGCGAACTGACAGACGACTAGTGATGGTATCTCGTTGTTAACGCAACAATAACGAGCAACAACGACAAAACTGGTAAAAGCATGGTTATCTTTTATACTGTTACTCGGTTTCAAACTGTTCATATCAACCTCTTAAAATAAAGTAAAATTTCAATATCTTCTACAAATAATCAGTGCCATGATTTTAAAAATTGCAAAATAACAAATAACAAATACAACTAAACTTGTTATACATTTGTAGTTAAATTTGAAAATATTTAAAATCTGCTAGTGCATTAACTCGCCGCCTAACAAATAATAACACGAGTAGCGGTTTGGGTAATGGAACCTCGAGACGACCTCTAGGCAAGATGTTAATTGGTCGTATGTGTCCCGTCGTGCGCTGTTGTAAATCGTGGTGCGACAATTGCAGTTCGTCAATTTAGTTTATAGTAGACATCATTTATATGTATGAAATCTGTATTCATAAGGGGAAAGGATTAATCTATTTTCGGTACGAATTAAAAAAATAAAACTCGCCACAAATCAATTATATTCCTATTAATAAAGGCTCCAAAACGCGGACATATAATGATTTCAAATAGATCTTCCAAAACTGTGAACATTGATATCTGTATTCATAATGATTGCAACAATCTATTCCCAGATTCTTGCTTTGTTACCAACTGTTTTGAACAACATTTTGAAACTATTTATCGAGATCTGATGTAAAAAAATACAAAATATTCAAATGGTATTTGTCTATTGTGTTTCTTTTCTTTTCAACCTCCAATAGAAACTGGTTTCAAAGTGCTGATAACATATATATTTTCATCCAATTTATTCCAGTTTATAAGTGCACTTTTTATATTATATCGTATTTTACAAATTATTGCTTTATAAGAAATTTGTATTTATAAGAAAAAGCCGACATAGATAAACTGTCCTTTTCCCCATGGATCAATAACAAGACAAGCGTTGTATTGGGCAAGACAAATCAAATAATTGCAGATATACACAATTTTGACTTTGGAAATCTTCTGTTCTAAAAGTATCTATAGCAAAAATGTTTTGTCAGCCAATGGGTTCTTGTCCTTTTTCTCTGCGACGGAAATGACACAGATCATTAGGCATATATTAATCGAGGCAACCTTTCAGACAGTATGAATTCCCTGATGTATGAGAGGCATTTCCAGTACAACAAAATCTACACTAGTACATGTCACACTGTCTCCGGGCCTGGCTGAGGTGATGAGTGATATCGGAATTACAGAAGACGTTTATGTTACGGACACGAAGGTTCGGAAAGGTGACGTCAGATCGTAGTGATTTGTAACATGGATGTACAACCCAATGCTCAATGTAATACGTCTTAGATGTAGACCAAAGATACACTAACATTACTAAATTGTCGTCTTCAATATTACACCACTGTCCCACAAGTTTGATTTAACTTATCGTTTACTCAAAACGGCATGAATCGTCGTATAAACAACCTTCTACCGTCTTTCATACTTTGTTATTATCTAACACTGGTGGACATTTTTTTCTCTCCACAGTGTCAGTGACCCTTTACAACCAGTTTTAAAAAACTATACATAACAAGCATTGCAGGAAAATTAAAATAAAACCATCCCTAGTGACATTTGGGAACTAGCTTTGATACTTCATAAATCATTGATTGTGTGGCACAAATTCGACTCTTTACGCCTGTTCGTAAAGATAGTAATGACAGCGTCTTTCTGAATGCCGATCAATGATAAGGACATGGATCTTGCCATCTTTTTATTGTATTTCGATACCTCACACGTTTCATGGCTGGCAATGCTTCCTGTTCAACAGTCGTATTGTGGCATTGTATACTTCAGCAATGGAATAAATGGAATGTGGATGTAAAGAACTCGTCAAAATATTTCACTTTTGCATTCTGTACACTGCTTCATGCAATATATTATAACAAGCTGAAGGAACGTCTTCGTTCTCTTACTATGAGAGCTTTCTAGTCAAGAAAAAAAGGCATAGGGCGAAACAAATATTTTGTCAGAGAGACGATTTTGATTTTTGTTATTGTTAACTTTCCCTTGTTTGATAACAACACCCCTCATGCCCCAGCGGCGTTACACATATCGTGGTTGATTTGAAATACATAACGTTGTGCGAATATTATGATTTCCGAGATATATTTCGATTGCTGAAGGACAAACGTAGAACACGAGGTTTCTTTAGATGCACGTTGGTGAAGACTATGGGAAGTTTTATAGCTGCCTTCATCGTCTTATTTCATAACATTGTGTGGTATGAAGGTTGATGCTTTAAGATCATACGTGCATTAACGGTACGTGTTATTGACGTGTCATCTTTGTTAAATCTTTTTTGCGTATTTAAGGTCATAAACCAAAATATGCATGTCCTTACTTTAAGTAATTCTATGTGTATCTTCCACGTTTTTCTGAAACAGGCAAAAAACGATTGTGCAATAACGTTCTTTGTATGCAGATTGGTAGGTGCCACAGGAACCGGAAGTTAGCATTTGACTGCACTAATACACAGGTTCACTACGATACGTGAAATATTTTCAATTTCAAAATATTAATTTTCAAATCTACGGGATGCTATGTTTGTGCAAAATATTCTGTTTAGAGAAAGAGTCATACTTAACAAACCAAGTCATTGCTTCCAATTTATCCTGGTAAAAAAATCAAACGCATGCCGATTTTTCCGAACCTGTGTACCTTAACCAGTCGAATATGGATTAAACTTATGAAGAGAATGAAAAAATAATTTCAAAATATCCCTTTTATTTTCATTTTTTCAACATTTTGTTGCTTTTGACAATACCTTATACAGAGGTGTTCTATGGTGATTTTAAGATAAAATCCAATTGTAGAAAAAGTAGTCATTACATTTGCAATATTAACTTTCGTTCCAATTATTCTTCCGCAGAATTAATTGCAAAAATAATTTGTGATAGGAATCGTGGAATTACTTTTTATTCAAACCTTAAATCAAATCCATATCTGTCGATGCTATCCCAGAAGATTACGAGCGTATTGTGGGCTGAAGATCAATTTGCTGTTAATTGATATTTTAATATCAAAATGACACACGAAACGACAAAAGTTGCTGTAAAACATTCGATGTTAATATTTCAAATTTTTTTTTTTGTAAAATTCTTCGTTTTAACGCTAGATTTCTTGTTTGATGCATAAACAAACCAATCTCTTGATGATTTAAATTCTCAACATTTCTTCAAATTGAAACATTTTTGTTTAACGTATCAATATTAATAAAAACAAACCCCTAAATAATGGTATGGTTATCTGTGTTTCGACGTCTTCAGTTTGCAAGAAGCTGGTGTGTATTCAAATTTCAATATTCCATTTTTGATGAGCTCTCATCTTTCCCCCGACGTCTCTTTTTAATGTGGGAATACTACAAATGTCTGAAGTTGTGAATAGATCCAATTGTCACAATATTCGGGTTTTTTTTCCATCGACAAATAAATTCTGCGTAATTAAAGAGAAAGATTTGCATTTTCGAATATATATTCGCAGTCTTTATTGCACGCTATGAATAACTGTTAACATTGTAATTAGAAATCAAGTACACAAATACAAAAGAACAAATTCAAAACTAGAAACGAGTTCAATAATATTAACCTTTTGAATGTAAAAGTCAGTTTTAGATTAATACATACATATTTATTATTTTGCATACACTAAATCTCCAGCAATCCAATCTGTCGGTTCGCTTTTGTTTATTAAGAAAAAAAGGAGTATCTTTGAAGACCATTTTCTTATCATGAGATACCTCATAATTACTGACCACTATAAAACTATATATTTACATATCTCCCTTCTTCAGCTTAGTAAACTCTGACTGCGTATAAATTAGCGTATACGCAGTGAAAAAAGGCTCGGCGGATTG
>JAUMHH010141845.1:0-20505 GCA_032359455.1 Chlamys rubida
CCCCCCCCCCCCCTCAGGTTTGACCAATTTTGTCCATTTTCGATAGTTGAAGTGTCACAGTAAGTTGTCTTGACATCAAATAATCGAAAGCAATGTGCTCTAAGTACCATGATTGTCTTGATACATCATCTAACAATACAAATATATGAATACATCAATCTCTTCCTATGTCAATTTAGAAAAATAATGATATTTTAGCCCACGTGTTTTGTCGATTTGGTCCTGAATCACGTAGAAATCTAACGAGTTTTATTGCAACAAAAGGTAAGGGAGACATAGAAAAACTTCAAATTATATTAAATTAACCATACACAGTTAAACAGGACAAAACACTTACCCTAAAAACATTTTTAAGGCGAAACAACTTAGTGCGGAACGACCCAGGGCGAAAGGGATGTAGGACGAAACGACCCGACACACGTCTTTCCACCCAGAACGTTCTGCATGTCTACCTAGCTTCACTTTGTTAAAAAGAAGACAATCTCTATTTTCACAAATTCCTTCCCCTTTATAACACACATGTCCGCCGCTGTAATAATTATTACAAACACTTCAAATCTCTTGACAGTCATTTTGACGCAATTTTCTTAAAACGGCCGTGCAAATAACGAACAGTCGCCATTTGTTTACAATAGGGGTTTCCCCAAAGGGCGGTAACTCATACCGAAAATGACGTCATGATTAGGGGGAATTCCCGCATTACGAAGTTTCCCGATGTTAGCCGATGTTTGCCGACTTCATTATACATGGAATACCTTAAGCACGGACTTAGATAACAATCTAATCTAATTCCGTGGTTTAAGTAATAACGACAGTATGTTCCAATATTGACATTGGTGCGTATTTCTTAAAAAAGATATTTGGGCAAAGAAGTAATAACGACAGTGCAGACAAAGGAATTTGTTATAAAATACTTGTCTTTAATAACATACGAAATCCGGGCATCTATGGTACATTTGTATTCGTGGAAAACCTGTTTCAATGGTTTGAAAGTTTAAAAAAACAATGATAGCTAATGGGTTGTGATTAACAAGAAACCGGAGTCCCCCAGGGTTTGGTTTTAGGTCCTCTATTGTTCCTTTTATGCATCAATTATATTGTAGATAATATAAAAACCATCATAAAATTGTTTGTAGACGATACGTCTCTGTTCTTTGTTATTGACTCAACAGTTCAAAGTGCTGACCTTCTAAACAATGATCTGATTAGATGCATATGTACATGAGTGCTCAGAGAAATGGCTGGTTAAACTCAAGCCATCTAAAACTGAAACTTTAACAATCGATAGAAATCAACGTAAAGGATAAAAAAAAATAAAAAAAAATGACAGGAATTTTTTTATTATTATTTGTTATCTTTTATTGTGAACCTGTGGATTTCTTTTCGTTTTTGGGTTGTTTTTCTCAATCACATTGATTTTTTTCTTGTTTGCCTTTTCTTGTTTGCCTTTTCTTAATTACTTTGTGGACTTTTGTCGTTTTTGGTGTTTTTTCACCATAACGTTGATATTTTCAGCCTTTTCTATGTCACATTGATTTTTTTTTCGTTTTTTTTAAGTGTTTTGATGTTACTCTCAGATTCTCTTTGGTAATTTGTGGTTATCCTAAGTTCCTAAGCTACCCTTCAGACAAACAAAGGAAAATATAAATATTGTACAAACTTCAAGCACTATACAATCAGTTCTTGTGTTTCGAAATGGGGGTATTTTGAGAAATAATGAATGTTGAAATACAATGGTTGTCAATTAGAAATTGTAAATGAATTAAATTACAAAGGAATCTTATTAAATTACAATGGAACCTTCAGAAAATCACAACAAAAATAATTGCAGATCAGGGTAGAAAGGCTTTGTTTTCAGTTCTGAATTTATGTCGAAAAAATATCTTTATATCGAAACTCAATTATCGTTTTTTGATACGTATGTAAATAGCAATAGGTTCTGAAATATGGGGGCTTCATGAAAACCTCAGATATTGAAAAAAATCATACTTTGTTTTGTAAACGACTGCTATGGGCGTAAGAACATTACTTGTAATAGTATGGTTTACTTAGAACTTGGGAGATATACATTGTCGTTGGTGAGAAAGTTAATAATTATTTAATATTGGATTAAATCAAAGAGGACTAAAAATTGAATTTTGCAAGCATGTTATAAAGCTATGTCGAGAATAAGGATAAATGGGTTTTGAACATAAAACATTATTTATATAGAATTGGCCTTGGTTACATATGGGAAACAGAAATAAATGATGATATGTGTTATAATGTTACTAGAGAAAGACTTATTGACATATATGCAATGTATTGACAAGAATGCAAAGAAAAGGTAAGAACATCTTCAAAGGGATATATCTATACATATCTTTATAACCAGTGTGATTTACAGTGTTACTTAAGAAAAACCATTAACTAGAGAATATTTAAAAATTACAAAAAATATGTTATCTGCTCATAATTTCAATATAGAAAAAGGTAGATATCAAAATATTGAACGTAGTCTTAGAGTGTGTACTGTATGTAATTTAAATGATGTTGAAGATGAGTTTCATTTTATGTTGAAATGTCCATGTTATTCGGATTTGCGTTTTAAAATTTTTGAGTATGTTCAAAATGATACAATTATTTAATGTAAATAACACAAAAGAACAAATATATCAAAGCAGCAAATGTAAGAAGAAACCAATTAACTTAATTTGTTACACTCTCCATACTGTTTGTACATTGCTTGTATTGTATTGTATTGTATTGCATGTATTGTATTGTATTGTATTGTATTGTAGTGAATGTAAATATTGTAAATATATCTCACTTTTGAAACCGATGGGTCAAAAGACCCCAGGTAATAAAGAACTTGTATGGAAGACGTGTCCATACCAAATATGACTCATAAATACTGGTTTTGGTATTGGAATGTCGTCATACCAAAACAAAAAAACTGCCATTTGAATAGAGCACGTGTAAACAACAAATCTGACTATCATCGCGAACTTAGTATCTGCGCACAAAACATTACCGCTTTGTGAAGTATCTACTGTTTGTCAAACTTAATTCGAATTCCATGTTAATTGTTTATTCAATGCACCGTTCTATCAGGTCCGTGTTCACTGGTAACGCTGAACAATGCACATGCTTTAATTTAAAATGAATTAGATTCGATTTTAAATTTTACCTTATTCAGTTTGATTCTTGTACTTGCACGTGCCATGTCACGAACGGTCAATATTTAAAAACCGGTATATTGAACTTACTCATTTTACTCGCTATTTATGAACACCAATGAAACCAAATTTGCATTGAAAGGGAAGTTTATAAGGTAAATACTTGTAGAGAACTACAGGTAACACGATACAAGGAATTCACTTTGTGTGTACACACAGGTATATATCAAATACGTCAACGCTTTGTATTACGTCCAACCTATTCATGTTAATATTTGAGTTGGGCGGGTGTCAACACTTAGGTGTGGGTGTCGGATTGTTGTGAACATTTTATTTGTAAACAATAATACAAAACCATTGTACACTTTTATTTTTACACAGTAAAACGGCTAGCTACGTCTAATCAATGAAACACGACTTTACCGTCAACTGACTTTAAAGACACACTATACCTGTTTTTCTGCCTTTATATATACATACTGTTTTATCCGACTAAATTACTCGGCCCCTCTCGAGGTCGGTTAGGACAGGTTTTTATTTTGGTACGTCGTTATGTTGGGGTTTGTCTTGTTTTCTTTTTGTATGGTGAATTGATGTTGTACTTCAGATAGTGTCACGGCTCTTTCTAAACTGTTAAGAAAACTATTGAGTTATATCTTCTCCGCCCCCTTTCCTATCCTGAGTCCGGTGTCCTGTCGTCTGTTCTCATCCCTCCTCCGCTGCTACTTTTAATTGTCCGGACGTCGGTTGAAATTTCTAAAAGTTATGATGTCAGAACGTCCGTTAATATTTTCCCATTTATCTGCTTGAGTCAAAGAGTTTGTGTTCGTCCATACACATTCATAGGTTCCTTCCCTTATCGGGATGTCCGGAAGTCCGTACACCATACTTTGTACGTCGGGGCGTCTGGAATGTTCATTTCAACTTCTCCCGTGTCTATATGATGTGTACATGTCCTGATAATCCCGGCCAACTTTACCAGATCGATTGCCATACGTAACAGTGAACGTCGACGTGTAGCTAGTAACACGTGGCTCCCACTTAACAAACCTGTTCACGTGTCTGACATACCACTTCAAAGCCTGCTTTATTAAAAAGCTATTTCAGTTATCGGATCTGTTTGATTTATATGTTAAATAATTCCACTTACTTGTTTAGCTCGTACAGACACTTGTATATCTGATAATATTTCGTAGAACAGCTGGAAATAATATCATCGTAACTGTTTTTAGCAGAAGTGCTCTATTCTTGGCAACTCAAATGATTATTCAAGTCTTGTGTGAAATTGTCATGATTACGATACATGAAATGTCAATCAATTCATGAACACATCATATTACCGTTCATGAACATCAATGAACCATCACAACCGTTCATGATCCTCTATGAACTATCGTGACAATTTGTGAATATTGCTTCCCTGCGCCCTTACTTAGATTCGTTACTTGTAGTAACATACACATGACATGAATACATATATACCTTATTTATGGTGGAAAGTATTCTACGTGTACAAACATGAAATTTGTTTACATCGATAATGGTTTGGCATTGAATTGTTTATATTGATCACGACTTGGCATTGGTCTGTCAATCGGCAGCGATAAAACAGTTATATACATATACCATAACCTCATTAATATTCGTGGTGCTGCTGTACTACGTACACATATATACCATATATACTTAATATATTTCAAATGCTGGGAAATATACATATTGTCCCATATTGATTTGGCTATATTGGGAAAGAAGCTCATAGAAAGCAATGTACAAATCATGGCGTCAACACAATATCAAAGACGAAATGTCAAAATGAAAACTTCAGTAGTTATAGGGAGGCCCCACACAGATCAGGACGTGAACCACGTGCTCTGATACAGCTCCCTGCCACATGTACCACCCGCCGTAATGACTCTCCTTTCCCCCCCGGAGTGATATATTGGAACGTAGTGTATTTCAATACTTCAAACAGTTGAATTGTGTTTCTACTATTATTATATATTAAGGTATGACTATTTAACATCTTGCGACTGCATTTAAACAAATGTATTCCACATGTAGATATTCATTTGTCATTTGGCAATCCTGTAGTTCTGGAATTGAGAATAGATATACCTGCTGTTAGCAACTGCATATTGTAGGAGGCGACTAATGTGGGAACCACGTGCATAAATAGGGAAGTGCTTTTGTGCCCTCTACTTGGGGACACAACGGCGACCAAAAAGATATAGCTAGATTAGCTGACAATTCGAAAATAGTATTGCTGAATTACATTGACATGTCAAAATATCGATATTGCTTCATTACACCGTAATAAAGCTATTTCTGACTAACAGTACTTCATTGACTAGACAATGGTTGACAGTTCAAAATAATTCATATGATGCTGGATTAGTTGAATATGGTATTGCTGAATGATATTAACATTTCCAAATAAAAACTGTATACATGTAACTGACAAAATTGTACAGCTTCAATAATGGAAGAATTTGCTTACATTTGTACATTTGTACACCACAGCGTCAACAAACCAAAGTTGGAACGCAAAAACTTCGATACAAAAATACAAAATTAGCTGTAGGTGACACATCAAAACAAAAGGAAAGACATAATGGATCCCCACAAACAAAAGCGATGTACACGTACAGAAACCAAATTCTCCGAAAGTGTAACCGTTTCTAGCACCACATATGGCACTCGTCGTAATGTCTCCCACAATTAACAAGGGGTGTATGTAGTCACCGACGGCCTATGGTACAACAAACAAGACTGTAATCGTAGTGGACTCTACGCATATTCTGATGACAATGACATATTTTAAGTGTAGAATATGAAGCCCCCGATAGAAAACCCGTGATTTAAGAGTCAACGGGATGGGCACGCATCTTTTCTTTACTAAGATAATCCTGATACTAAGAACAAAATTCAGCAGCAAATTCACTCTTGACATGTAGATTTGGTATAAGGTGAAGCTGCTTAAGGATTTCATGTTTTAGCTTCACTTTTTGGGGGTTTGGACTGGTTTTGTTTTCTTCCACTCATGACTGCATTGAATGTTTCATTGTTTACTAGTTCAGTATTAAATATTGATTGCTATATTTTGTTTCGGTCTTTATTTGATTAACTAGATAGTTTTAATTGGGTTGCTTCTAGACCTATACCACCCAGTGTGTGCCCTTGGTGCCAGTGTGTCCTATATTGTCCCGCGGGTATTTGGAGATAGTGGGAGATCAGGTGTAGTCTGTATTTGTTCTTTGACTTTACACAAATAATCCGTGACAAAAGGGTAGGTAGACCTTTCTTGTGTATTGATGAACCCGTCAACAAGCTTGTCACATGTCCCGACCTCTCTCATACCTTCACGAAACGTCGTCTCGGTGTTTCTCCTGTTCATTTGACCCTGCTCCTGTTGTGGAGTACCTCGTGTTCTTCTGCAATCTGTGTACTGTCGGCGCATCCTTATTGGCGTACCCTGTATTCCGGCGCACTATTTGCTCAGGGCCGAGATGCGTCCCCCTTTCCTGTTTGCGTTGCTGTTGGCCGTGTGCGCTACGGAGGAGCTGCCAGCCAGGGGTAATATGATCAAGTACTTCATATACTCCCACTGTCTCATTCTCTAGTACATTTCTCTCCGTGCTTCATAAATGGGTTAGCGGTGCCAAAGTAGACACGAATTCCCCCCTTCCTCTGAATTTTCTGTCAGGTGTGCTTACGCTCTGATTCATTGACTGACGTTATACTTCCCTAGTGTTGTCATACTATACCAGTACAACCTGTAGAATGGTTCTCCTGTACCTGCTCCTGAGTGATATACAAATACTCTATTCTGTCGACAGTAAATCTCAGTTTTACCACTGAGTATCTAAAGCCAGTACTGTACTACTGTAGTGTAACATGTTTGACATGTATTTAGTATACAATCTTGTACATGAACATTGTACCTTCACTCTGCTGATAAAATCTTTTTCCTGTAATCTGCTAATATAATCTAGTACCTGCACTTTGCTAATCCAATCTAGTACAGTACCTGCAATCTGCTAATACATCTAGTACATGAGCCGGTACTCTGCTAATACCATCTAGTACCTGATATCTGCTAATACAATCTAGTACCTGCTATCTCCTAATACAATCTAGTACCTGCTATCTGCTAATACAATCTAGTATCTGTAATCTTCTAATACAATCTAGTATCTGCAATCTTCTAATACAATTTAGTACCTGCAATCTGCTAATACAATCTGTGATCTGCAATCTGCTAATACAATCTAGTACGTGTACCTGCATTCTTCTAATATTATGTAGTACATGCACTTTGCTAATACAATCTAGTTAATGCACCCTGCTAATACAATTTAGTACCTGCTATCTACTAGTTCAATCTAGTATCTGCAATCTGCTAATGCAATCTACCTGCACTCTCTTAATTTAGTCTATTATCTGTGATATAATATACATTTACATGTAATTCAATGTCTGCGCTATACTCATTAAATATATTACCGACGCTGTAATGTATTTTATTACCTGTTAATTACCATTGGATGTGGTTATATTAATATCACCTGAAATATGTTAAAATATATTACCTGCACTCCGTTACATGTAAATAATATATTTTCTGCGCAGAACTTATATAAAATATAATCCAGAACCTGCACTCTCTTACTAAGTAAAAATTTACCATTATTTTCCTAGTTTTACATATATATTATAAAGTTATAAAAATAGTGGACATCTGCACAATGTAGGCACTTGTGCAGTCATAGAACATTATTAAAGAATATATTTCCCCACGACGTCTGTCTTTTCACAATGTCACCCGTTACTTAGTAAAATCTGTCTTTTCACAATGTAACCGTTAAATACTTATTAACGCCTGGCTCGTCACTAAAACCCTGTAGGAAATTTCGTCATGAGATCACTCTTTATTAAGTGTGATGAGCAACAGTCGATGACTATTACAAAATTCAGCATTTTTTGTGCTCTTGCCAACGCTTAATTTGTGATAGGTATAGTCGGACCAGGATGACCTGTCGTGTTGACCACTGATTGCCATAATGATAATACGTAAGTCAATGTACCCTTCCAGTTAAGTGGTTACCATAGATACAGGTGAACAAGTTGTGACGTCCCGGATTTTACACGACATACCTGAACGATGAACAGGTTTGTATACCTGTAAGCAAACCACATCGCCCGATATGAATATTTCACGTAAAGGTCAACCCTACAGATCATTTTGATCTGGCTATAACTATTTTAAAACATCTTTCCCCAAATATCCGACAAAGATTTGTATCCAACAAATCCTTTCTTTCTCCACATATCCAACAAAGCATTTCCTTGCCCAAATACCCAACAAAGCATTTCTTTCCACAAATGTCCTACAAAGCATTTCTTTTCCCGAATATCCGACAAAGTATTTCTTTCCCGAAATTTCAAACAAAGCATTTCTTTCCCAAAATACCCCCAAAAAGCATTTCTTTCCCCAAATACCCCCGAAAAGCATTTCTTACCCCAAATACCCAACAAAGCATTTCTTTCGACAAATATCCTACAAAGCATTTCTTTCCCCAAATGTCCTACAAAGCATTTCTTTCGCCAAATGTCCTACAAAGCATTTCTTTCGCCAAATGTCCCACAAAGCATTGGGTACAACCCCTGGTGTTATTGGGTACAACACGTAATACGTATATTGGCTTCCCACCCTTAGGGTAGTGTTGTAGCGTGAACATAAAACACTTTTTTATTTCAACGTATCGATATAATTATACAATTACTAGAGTGAAGGCAGAGTTTACCCAGGAAATGTAATATAGGAGCTTTGTAATTAGCTCTGGTTTTAAGGAAGATCTGGAAACAGCAGTCAGAGAGGCGGGGGAACAAAGGTCGGGCATAGAGGGCAGGACAGTCGCGTCTAGGTCAGGCGCGTGCTATAAATATACACGTGCATCTGGTCAAACACGTGCGTTACTATAACGACAATATAATTGTGTTGTGTATTTCTACAAAGTGACTGGTATAGTGAGATGTAGACGTTTTACTAGACGTGCACCGCGTCCAGTCCGAACGTTGCATGTACAGCGCTGAACTTAACCTGATGACTAAAATCGTCGTCATTTTCCTTGTTCTTAAATATCCATATTCACTAATTATGCAAAACAGATTGAATACTTAGTAAATCGAAGCACATATATTTCATTCAATTGCATGCACAGAACGGTTCATAATTTCCATGTTGCATGTTTAGAATAAATTGCTCGTATGAACAATTTTAACACCGAATCGTCAATCCTGTTAATGCGTGTTGTAAGCATGTGTGAATTATTATACCGTTGTTTAATGATCAGTGATAATCTCTTACCTATGTATAAGTACGCTCTCGGAATGGTACGATATGTCACCAGCAATTATGTATGTGTCTACATACCAGGTAAAATATATCAATGGCAGACTTTTCTTTTCATCTTTGATTTACATTTCTTTTTGTTGTAAGGCTTGAACCGTCTAGCGAGACATTACATGCGTACCTGTTGCCTCAGTCAGTCAGTGCGCGTTCATGGCAGATGAATGCGTGGAGAGGTATTAGCAAGTGCCTGAAAAATTTGATTGCTTTTCTCTTTTTGATCGACTATTTCTCTTTTAAGGAACATAATCGTTAAATGAACTCTTGAATGCTATTTTTGCCATAATATGTTTACTTACCTAATTCATCACGTTTTAATTGAGGTACTGTCAAATCCGTTTAAATGCAGAGACGGTGGGTATCGTAACGCCACGGATTCACATGATACTGAACAAATATACGCCTCTTTGTGAAACAGAAATATTAGAAATTCATGTCATTATTTGATCTTGTGATAATAAGGGTTTGCCAAATCCATTATAGCTGTGTCTAATCTCCTTTTTACATCACTTTGTTGCTTAGTGAAATAAAGTATTATTTTGATAATTAACCACGTATTTGCTTTCCAAGATCCGACGCTGTCGGAAGTTGACAATGCAAATTTCGGTGTAGAAATTACGTTTGTTGTAAAGGTCTTTGAGGGTTTTTAGCTTACCTTGTCAGCTTGATATCAATTTTTGAATGGTAACCATCTTTAAACACCTTTCTATAAACTACACCTGTCTACAAACTACCATTGTACATCTGTCTATAAATTACTGCTGTCTAGATATTTGACTATCAAAAACTGTCTATAAACCATACCTGTCTACAAACTACCATTGTACATATGTCTATAAATTGTATTTGACTGTTAACAACTGTCTATAAACTATACCTGTCTAAAAACTACCATTGTACATCTGTCTATAAATTGTATTTGACTGTTAACAACTGTCTATAAACTATACCTGACTATAAACTACCATTGTACATATGTCTATAAATTGTATTTGACTGTCAACAACTGTCTATAAACTATACCTGTCTACAAACTACCATTGTACATCTGTCTATAAACTATACCTGTCTATAAACTCCACCTGTTTGGCACTTACACCTTGCATGGACACCTGTGTATAAAGGACACATGTATATTGATATGTCTATCGACTACACTATAAGTTTTATCTGTATATGAATTAAACCTCTCTATCAACACTTGTATTAAATTCTTGTCCGTAAGCTTCACCTGTCTATAATCAACACCTGTCTATAAGGTTCACCTATCTGTAAAGCACACCTGTCCAAAACATAATCTGTCCATTAACTATATTTGACTATTCACACCTTTCTGGTATACGTAGCTCACACGTGACTTTAACACTTGTATACCTATCTATAAGCTTTATTTGGTACATCTCAACTGAGTGTTGGTGAAGATGAGTGTGTGTTCTATGTCATTGTATCACAGGTATTTGATAGAACAAATATAGCATGTATTTGTACAATGATTATGGCCCCAATGACATTAATTGTTGATTGGCCGTAACATTATGAAAAGTTAAACAGAAAAAAAGTCACACTGATTACATTGTACATGACATTAATGACAATATGAACCAGTTGTACCTGGTTTTGATGATGGTTTGTAAACAACGAGACCAAATCTACTTCCGTTTGCATTGACGTCATTTAATCCAACGACAATTCACTTTGTGTTTAATGCGTCCTATTGTAACACGTGTGTGACAGTTGGTACGATTAGCACGTGTCGCAGACAAGACACCGATACTGTTCATATGGTTGTAGGGTTTGTCCCTCTTGTGGAGTTTGGGTCCGGGATTGTTTCTCGTGTGTGATCGGGTGATGTCTCTTTTGTTAGATAGGGTTAGATTTTCCGGTGGGGTTGGGGAGTTTCTCCTGGCCAGTTAAGAAACCGGCGGCGACAGAGCAACGCTAATCTCATTCCGTCGTTGTCGTATTGTTCATGAAAGGAAGGGGTTATGTCGGTAAATTAAAGCATACAATATCATAAGCAGTACGTGTTCTATCATAGATTGATATACATATATTTTTCTCACTTTATTGGTTCGGCTTTGTTTTGGCAGTCTAGTTCAAAATGATGAGAAAATAACTACACATTTTTTCCAGCGCATTGTATTCTCTTATACAATGGCTTTCGAAAGAAATAAAAAAACAAATGTAGCTTTATATGGCGTGCAAAATCTACAAACGTATTTTTATCATTTAGTGAATCGTAACCTTGCTCAATTTGAAAGCTCTTGGTTAAAAATCTTTTGGTTGGAGGAAAGCAAGCTTGCAACATACTAAGTACAGTTTTACATAAGTTTGTGGTTGTTTGTTTGTAGTATTCTGTATTTCGGTCCAAACATTGTTTTTGGAATCTAATATGCAATAAAGTTGATTTGATCTTTTTATCTCCGCGACACATGAACATTTGCTATTAATGGACAAAAACATCGCCACGAACATGCAGTTAATTTGTATTTTGACGCACAATTTTGTCATATGCATTAAGATCTACAATTCTTTATATGTTTTCGACTTTCTACTTTACTACATATAGGCGTATTCCTGCCTTTTTAGATCGATGTTAATATTGTTGGAGTTGTTATTGTTGTCTAGTAACAAGGAGTGCCCCCTACCCATCGATCGTACATCGGTCACCAAAGCTAGCAAACCTGCCATCGAGCATGCGTATGGCAAAGTAACATGTGGCGATCCACCTACGCTTGGTGTGTGGTCCGCGTTTGTCATGCAAATGGAGGTACAAGTACTGTACACCAATGTGTATTCTGTGTCCAGTATGACCAAATTATTAGGCATGGTGTTTTCTTTGATTGATTTGAACATAGTTGCAAGAACTTGAACGTAATGGTATCCCACTACCTATTTAAACTTCAATGCATGTGATACATTAGGTACATTTTGTATTGATCATTGCCAAATTGTTATCAATTATTTGTTCTATTATGTTCTCGAATTTTGTATTGACAGACAATTGTTTTGATTTACAATGTTCATTCACACGAAACTGGCATTATAAAAAAGTTCTTTATTTATGAAAAATATAATTTTGCACGAATCAACATTACTGTTGAACGAGTCCAAGGAATTACTGTACCAAGTCAAATGCATACAAATGCATGCATGTCGTGTGCTGTAATAAATACTTAAACAATACACATGTACTACCTCGTCCTTTGCCAAGTTTAAATGTGACTGATTATTGTTGAGTGGTTCTACCAAATACTCAGCAAATACTTCGTCAGTGTGTTACATGGTCAAGTCTCCCATGTGAAAACTAAACCACTGACATAGTGCGTGAAACACATCAAGTACCCAATGCCAAAGCAATGTGTTCGCCGCCCGCCGTTTATATTTTGACACGCTGACCATTAGTACGGGATGTGGTTACTACTACACTGTTGGCGGCTAGAAAAGTTATGATTTTGTATTTCACAGCTCGACCATACTTGTTTCATGTTTACAATGAGTTTAACCCAATGGTAAGAGGTCAGTAGGTCATAGGAGGCGATGGTCAAAGCATGTGTGTTAACTCATCTCATTAGGTAGACGCGCGGCAACATATTTGCTAAACGTGTTTTTGGTAACAAATTGCCATGAATGTTAGTGGCTCTGTGTTTGTTAGCCTATCCAGCTTTGGAACTCTGGTGACGTCAGGAAATATGACCAGTAGGTCTTAATACTGAGAAAATATAAGCAGCGGATCTTTGTTGTGAAGTTTTCTGATAACTCTCGAAAGTTACAAACATGGGCGGCTGTTTTTCGTTGTTTAGTATTGCCTGATTGATCCCCTTGTTTTTTTGTCAGTAAGGTGTATTGAGATATGCAGATACATTGTGTACAACGTATGTGTGACATCATTTCGATATGTGCCTCCAACATGACATGGTGCGCGTACTCTCTTAATTGCCCAGTCAATACTCAAGAGGTATGAGCTACACAACAATATAATGCGCCTGTCATTAATGAGTAGTGTATTCCCATACTTTAGCACCAATTAACACGTGTCATAACAATCAGTTCTGTCAACAACCATTGTTAGGCCCCGTCAACAAGCATTGTCGGGCACGCGTGAGCACGTGCGTCGATTAGTGTGCCCGCTGGGACAGACAAATACACGTCCCTATCGGCGTTGTCAGCCCACAGGGAGGTCTGCTACACACCTGTACGACATTCTCACTTATTAACATGAATACATCTCGAACTCTAGATATTGACCGAAGCTTGAGCAGTATGACATGATTAGAAGTAGTAATTGAAATCCGTTTTGTCACAATTGTACTCAGGGGAGATTATCGTAGTTACAATTAAATACGCTAGATGGCATGAATGAAAATTAATTGGCACTGTTATGAACAAGGTTGGGTACACAGTGGAGTCAGAACGGCAATATTATTCTAAAAGTACATCTGTACACGTATTTTATTGTCATGTGATGTCCTCGTTCCTTGCAAGTCTTGCTCATATTGTGGGTCATTTGATTTGCTGTTTTTTTCTCTTTGCTGTCCGTATATTAGACATTGAATAAACCAGCTTCGGTATGATGCACATACAGTTACATCTAGTTATATACTTGGGGCCTCTTCCTTTCCCTTTGACCTTTTTTCAACTTACCACCTGTCTACGAAGCTGCCTTTTGTCCCATTGTTGGTGTTGATTGGCCATTAAGACTACACAAATGCACGTGTATATTGTTCGTGAGAAGTGTTTCGAGAAAGTCCGAGAGCAGAACCGATCGCTAATTTAAAATATCTCACGAATATATTGTAGACGAAACATAGAATATAAAAAACTCCTTACTTATAGAAAAAGTTGAAAGAACAATCGTGTATAACTGAGTGATTTACAGAACATGCAATGTAGCTAAGCCGCATGCTTAATGAAGACAGGCTGAGATAGAGGCCTCTATGAATATTGCATACCTTGGAGAGTTTAGCTGGGTCTTGATTAGCGTGTGGCCACTAGAATTGACAGTCCCTAACGCTTTTGGACAATCCCTATGTAATATACAATGTACATGTAGCACCCGTGGTCAAACCTTACGTAATATATAACAATGTACCGATAGATGATCGTGAGAATCGTGGCTCTGAATCACGCCAAGTATCCATACTTTATATGTGTAAGATATTGATTCATTTAATAATGCAGGAGTAAAAAAGAAAGTGATAAATTTAGATATTGTAATTCGTCTTGTGTGTGCCTCTGTCCGTTCCTGGGTCTCTACGTGCGTGCAAACGTCCGAATGGTTTCCAGAGAATTTCTTCTTATTTCATGAAGGACTATCAAACTTAGTATGTGGGTACCTGCCGCTAAGTTGGAGAGTCGTGCACCAAGTCCTAGATCACTGTGACCTCTAGTTTAACCTCTAACATCAAAGAAAATCTGTTTCCGGATTGTGTCTCATATACTATTACATGTATATCTAAATGTGTTCACCGCAGCCTATAGATTGCCCTATTACCTTTATGAAAGATAACATGTTTTCGGAGGATTTTCCCTTCAATACATATGTATACAATAATGTATACCATGAGGACACATGAAGGGAAGAATAAGACGTGTCGTGTACCAAACCTATGTCACTGCGACTAATATTATGACCTTTGACCTCAACCAAGGAACCATCGTTCCCAATGCGTCCATCAAAAATATTTTGTCGTAAAATATAGTGCCAGCGTAGTGCATGCATATGTCTAGGGGAGTGTAACAGACCAAAAGTAGGTCAATGCAACTTTTGTTTTGACCTGTGAACTAAATCAATTAAATGCGTTTGGAAACACTAATACACAGCTCCCTACGGGGTGCCGCATACTGAATCTAACATACTGCTATTTTTCATAAGGGATAATAAAATGTCATACATTGATAAATACCTGCGAACCAAAATTAGGTCACGTCGTGATCCACTAGTACAATGTCGTTATTTCATTTTGGATAATGATTTTTAAAAAATGATATGTGTGATTATGTTGCTATATATAAATGCATGTAGTGTGTATGTTATGATTACATATGGTTAATAAGGATGATAAAACGGGTTAAAGTACTGCTGAACTGATTGATGGCAATTACCATAGCTCCTGTTTTATTCACAGAATGAACTAATTGTGCTGTTTGTATTTTACAGGACTAGGCAGTGAGGACGAAGTCTCCTTGGTAGAGGAGCTATTTGATTTAAGTAACTACAATCCTCTGATTCGCCCTGTAGAGAACGTATCGCAGTCACTCATCGTCAATTTCAGCCTCGCTCTTAGTCAGATCATCATGGTGGTAAGCCTCGTTTTCAATTATCCTCTTCTAACATTCACTATATGAGACCGACCGAGTTTGATTAATGTTCAAGTAACGGAAGAAAAGTGCAAAACGAAGGCAAAACGAAAAGAGACTGAAAAAGAAAAATAGAACAAAACGAAATAAAAAGCAACGAAAAAGACCTAAACTGAAAGAAAACGAAACGAAATCCATAAAAGGAGAAAGGAGAGTTTGAAAGGTTTTATTATAAGGCTAGGGTGTATAAGACAATGTCTTTCGTTTCGATGTCCAGGGAAAATAAAACATTGTCTCATACTTCCTGTCGAATAACACTGGGGGCACAATTATTACTTTTGAATAAAGACTAACCCAGATCGTGCCAGGAGGGACTTGATTAGGGTTAAAGAGAATGATTCCAAGGTTAAGCTGCTTTGGTTAGTTGTAGAGTTGGTATCCTCTTTCCATATTTTCAAGCGTTACGTCAACGCAATGGCGGGAAAGAAGCGCTATAATTATAGTAACGTATGCAAAATACATAGACTTCTCCATACGCTTGATTAAGGTCGGGAAACACAACTTAAACTTGCAAAAAGCAAAAACGAACAAAACAACTGCTGGGAGAAATTCTTTTCAACGTAGACTATGTCGTTAGGATTCTTATGATAAAAAAAGTAACTTTCAAACAGACAATTGTACGAAAACTACAAGCGGGATTTTTTTTTCTTTTCTGTTTTTAACGCTACCCGTAAATGTGATACAAAGGGACATTTATGGTTTTATTAAGCATTCCCGTCTACAGTTGTTGAAAAGTAACAAGATGCTATGAAGTGCTCACTTTGTCTATCTGATGTATCACATGGAGGTTACATTAACATGCAATGTTTTGCACAGTGATGAATCGGTGATAGGTCACAGTTAAAATATGTACATTTGTACGTATTAAAGCAATGCTTTCAGACAAAGAAAAAAGTGATACAGAACTTCTATATGGTACAGTAACAACATAAAATCAATCCGTATCCTGACCATATTGAATCACTTGTAATACACTGTGCAGCGAAGACAAAATATTAAGACACAATACCGACGTTACAGATGTAGTAAAATCCCTATATTGTTTTATTATCTATATTCGTCTAGCTCTTATATTCAAAATGCTTTATGGCTTAAAGAGCATACACCGCAGTGAATTTCCACTTGCTTTATTTCGATTTCGTTTCACTTTCTTTTCGTTTCGATTCATTTTTTTTCGTTTCAATTAATTTCACATTGCTTTCGTTTCGTCTTATTACAAGAGGCTCGGGGTATGATTTCCTGATCGGACATGAACATGTTAGGATACACCAAGGTTTTCTCCTGTTACTCCGGTTTCCTTCCACTTTAATCCCCTTCGAGTTGCCTTCCTGGCCAAACAAGAGTTATGAATACATTGTATACATTAGTTAAGTTGATAGAAATATTTTCATTGTTGTAAAATAAACACCGTTGAAATTTAAAAATTAAATATACAAATGTGCCTGATCAATATTTCGGTTGCGTTTCCTTTGTATACAAGTTAATAATCAATGATTAATTTTCATATTGTTTGCATAAAATGACTTATTCAATTATCAATTTATTTAATCCTTTGTATGCTTCCATGCTAGAAGCCCATTATATATATATACATGTAAATTAACACATGTGGCACCATGTACATGTATAGTATATTAATTACTTATACGTCTTACGTCGACGAACGCTAAAATAGTGAAGTAATGTTAAATGTATCACTGGCAACATTGAATGGGGTCTATGGTCGAAAAACGTCAGATTTCCTAAAATTGTAGCAGGACTTTTTCGGAAGACATGGTACCAGGGGGCATTCAAAAAACCCTGTATCCACAACATTCAAACATTGAAATAAGGAAGATTTTTTTCCGGTACGAGTAGTACAATTATTAAACAGTCTTTCAGAGGATGAGATATCAACACCATCAATGCATACATTTAAAAATAGATAAACGCTGGATAGATAAGGAACTGAAATATAATTACAGAGCTAAAAAACGTGTGATGCCATAACCCAACTTTTATATAGGTGTATGTTTTGAAAACATAATTGAGTCCATCTTCTCTACGATCCGGTACGATCCGGTACGATCCGGTCTACCTACTTTTAACAGAGCGTAATTATAATATAAGTGAGCGTAACACTGGCGTATCGAGTATACAGTCCGGTGTAGAGGATCATGTAGATCCTGTATCAGAAAATAAACTTTAACTTAACTATTACAGTACAATACTAATAGGTGACATCTGTCAAATTCATAATTTTGAAGTATTGCAGCAAAGCTACTCTTTCAACAATATTACGAAATGGATTAATTAACCTTTAGCATTTAGGAGCAGAGTGTACATTATATTCTGTTTGTAAAGATCATAATTCAGAATAAATCAGAATTGAACACAGTCTGATATCGCCCAAACAAAAGACTTATCTCCAAAGTACATGCATTTATATATACTATGGAAGTGCATCTTTTAGACAGATTCCGAGAATAACTCATTTCGTAATACTTTTGTTTTATAGTATTGGTTAAGAGGAATACGTGTCAGTACAAAAAGGCCAAATCACTGACAGTTGCCTGGTAGTGTCTATTTCGGTTAAGTGACAGATGCTTCTACTATGGGTGGTCGACATCGAAATAAACTCTCCTTCACTCCATGGTGACCAGCTGAAATCACTCGACATAAAACACTTCTTCCTTTAACTCAATTTTGCACGTGCTTTCTCTTACCATTCATGAAATGGTGACGTCATGACACCAGTAATTATCGTGATTGGTGGGCACAATCGGCCGTGCGCCTGTTTCAGGTTTCCACACGTGAAGTTTAAATAAAGCGTTCTCGGTCACGTGCAGCGGGTCGGAACACAACGTTTTTATCTTCAGTTACATCTGTATTGCCTCGTCAGGGGTAAAGTACAGGTGATATCAATCCGGGAAATTGATTAATGAAGAGAAAGGAAGCATTAAATTTATTGTAAGGCGTACTGAACTATATATTTCACATTTAGGATAAATTAATTTGTTTTAACTGGGCCGAGTTTATATATTAGGAGAATAACACCATTCATTATAACGGAGAGTTGCTTCCAACTTCCAAGTCCTTCCTCATGGGGTGTATCTGGTATATGGTTCTAATTAATTGTACCTGTGTGCCCTCTGGGGATGTCCTACTTTCAGGAGTGTGTCAGGAATGTTGTCTACATACATTAAGAAATAGTCCCGCGCTTTCACATCATACAAAGACCATTATTCCAGAAAATAGCCGTTATTTCTTATTTTCGCCCCTTCAATTTTACTCTCTGTTGCCTTTTGAAACATTTTCGCCTATCTTTGCCTTTCCCCATGCACATAACTTACTACATACTATTTTCATTCATAAATGAATTCCCTCTTATGCTAAGGACAGGCAAGTCAAAACCAAAACGGATTTCCCGTTTTACAGTATAAGCATATAGGACACGATTGCTACAGGTTGTGCTGTACGTACCGTTATCTGCTCCTTTAACAATGCGCGTGAGCGGAACTGTACTGGTCGGTTTACCGTGAGTCCTACTTTGACCAGGGGAAAGCTCGATCGTGTAGAAATCCCATTTCGTTAGAATTCAAAAGCTCTATCGATTTGCACGGTTGAAATGCAGTTGTGTTTATGGCTGGGGTTTGAGATAAAAGCTGTGGAGTAGGTGAGGCTGGTCTCAGGGAAGGTTTGGGGCCCAACCAGACACTACTGGGAATTTAATTAATAGTATTACATCACATGTACCGAACTTGTTGATTGTGGTATCTCAGGGAAGTCGACGGTAGTTTCGGTCAAAACAAAGAGAGTTTCACCCGGTCATGTTCCCATTCAAATCTGTGATATCGCTTATTGAATGAGTGATATAAACTAGTCGAAATAGTGATACCACCAAACTGGGTTAAACAATAAAACGTCACATGCATAACGACAACACCTCGCTGCGTTACCATAGTAACAGTTCACCGGAAACGTACTTTTTGTACCGATTGCAGTTGATTGATGTCGAAATTTTTAACGATTTATGTTTAAAAACCTTCCTTTGATAGTACGAGCATGTAAATCCCCTTTCACTTTTATCATGGGGCCACTCTGCACCACAGACAGTTAACGGTATACACAATTATACGGCAATATTAATAGTAATATTGGTTCGTCTTGTTAGATGCATTTGGTCCATGTATGTTTCAGGTCTAATAATTGGCCGGTCACCATGATGGATGAATACATGTACCCATACAAATGGTTTATCATGGTCTCTCCACAGACAGTATATATCAATATACCGCACCCAGACAAATTGTATTTATAAACAAATACTGTACATGGTGGATGAGAATATGTAGAACTTTACTAATCTAAAGCTTCTTTGCATAGCATTGTGCATCTGTTTATGTACATTGTTGATAGGATACAGTTTGTTTTACCATCTTGGCTACTTTGATGGCAGCAAGGCAAGCCATAATGTCCAGACTAGCCCATACTGGTGCTGTTGGGCATACACTGTGCATTGGGAAAGGGCTTAATATAAGTTTGATAACTTGTGCCCAATCCATTTGCTTGGCAATAAAATATGTTTAAATAAAA
>JAUMHH010141956.1:0-20503 GCA_032359455.1 Chlamys rubida
TTGTACCCCCCCCCCCCCCCCCCCCACATACACACACACACACACACACACACACACACACCACCCCCACCCTTCATCCTGTCTGCTCTCTGTAAACTTCACAGTGATTATCTTTATTGTTATTTGTAAAATAAATATATAATGTGTTTGTTCTATTAATGACACTATTGATACATGTAGGCACAAAAGTCTTATTTCGAAATATGTTCTTAGCCACCAAGAGAGTAGATTATGCATTCCAATTTAATTTTGAATGTATATAGTATATCCCATTTTTGTGTAAAGTAAGCAAGTGATTGCATGGCTCCAAAACAAAGAATTAAACTTTTTTTTTCGTTGACGTTTTATTCTGTAGTCAGAAGGACTCCGTGTGGAGATGTTGTTGGATTCAAAATACAGTTTCTTATTTAATTCAGACTGAAACTTAGCTCCACATTAAAAACAAATCTTCATTATTAATTAATTGGTTAAAGCACGGAATTAGCTTAGACTGCTATCTAAGTCCGTGGTTAAAGTTAACGTGCTTCAAGTGAGGTTGAGTTCACTAGATGTGTACCAGTCGCCTGTGTTACAAGGGGGATAACTCCGTAGAGACAAATATCGTTTGCTTCGCGCGACATACATTACTTCCTTGTTTGGTATCTATATCGAGTTTTTTCGTCTGTTGTAGGTTTGGAAGTTATAAGAGCGGACCTACATAACGAGAAGGCGTTGTCCAGCTTGAATTATAGTCTGATTTACCGATATTGGTGAGTATTTCGTCTTTTAAAATTATTCACGCGACAAAAAAAATCATAATCGTTTTTGAACACATCCTTTTCTACTTTAATTTATTTTTAATTTTTTGCTTAATTATTATCAAACCAAAATGATTTGGCACAAATGTCAGCGTCCTTTCCTCTACTCACTATACCGACAGCATTGACATAACTAGGCAAAATATAATACTTGTATAATATTTCACAGCAAAATAAGCAATTAACCACAACATGTTTTTTATAGAAATTAAAGAGGATTAAGTATTTTTATATCTACTGCAGGCCTTTATAATATTGCGCAATCAAAAGATTTCCTTATTTTTTATATGAACAAATCTTGGTTACATGAACTGATAAATCACTATTTATTTCTTAATAATTTTGAAGCGTTTCGGCGAATTCAAGCCTCAGTTGTCGTTAATAGGAAGTGATATTCATTCTCACAAGGACCCACTTACAGACAGGGTTTGACAATTAACTAGAAATAATTCATAATTTTTAGGTATTAGTACAGTGTATACCAGTTGGTGTACTCCAAACGAGTTTTGATATCAACAGAAGAGAAGGAAACAATAAGCGTGGTATAAAAATATTTTGATTATATCTGCAATAAGATGGCAAAAATTAAATTGTTGGTTTACAAATAAACCTGTGAAAGTGATCAGTTAGAAGGATGGTACGTGGTTTCACTCGTCTCTGACCCTACCTATTTTATTACATAGTTTTTTATAAGTTTAGGGCAAGAGAAAAGTTTGACGCAGATGTAGTTTTTTTTAAACTTTCGAACTTCATTCATATATAACGTTACAAACAAGTAAACAATTAATATGTATGTACCAGGTGACTGTGCGTTGGCTGGCAAGTTATGTCACGTTCACAATTGATATTTTTATTAAGTTGTATGAGCTTTATTAGATGCGTAATACGGTTACAGGGTACGTTGGTGGGTTTTTAAGTTTTCAACATTACAAAATATCTTACAATTGTAATTTTCACACTCATTTATTCATTCTTGCAACGTAATATCTTGCATACACCAGACAGACTGTATATGAATTTCCCAGTTCCCATATATTTGAAGTCAATGCGTGACTTCTTTATATAAGATGCAATGTAATATTACAGAGAGCGATTTTATGGAAGCCAGGGAAGGGTATATATACCAATATTGCCAGCATGTCTGGACCAGCAACCTTGATTTCAATTGCTCAATCAACCAGTCGCCATTTCATTTAACAACGAGGAAACATATTTAGGGAAACCTGTGTTTCCTGTGACGTAATTACGATAGCGATATGTATCCTAGGACAGTGGTTGAAATTTACCCTTATTGAGAAGTCAATGTGTTTAACTTGTTCACCCCTGAAGACATATTTGAACTCCTCCAATTCCAAGGTTGGAATAGTTCATAATGAAAGTTCAGGGGTGAATGAGTTAAGTTAGACATGTTTATACTGGCCGAAAGTGTAAGCGTCTGTCTGTACGACAGCAAATGAAAATGATCACATGCTAATTTTATTTTGAATTCATCTCTACATAATTTGTAAAATACAACTAATGATGATAAAATATAACATCAACCATTTGTATAGACTGTGAATCACTAAATATCATAGTCTAATAATAGTAATTATTGTGAAGACGAAGAGGCGTGTGGCCTCCAAAACTCAATCAAGCATCGATCTGCGTACAAGTTGATAAAAAAACATAATTAATACATTTATCTCATGCTGAGGAGGACTATATTTAAAAATCTAATGGTGGGTGGTAATTTTACTTTTAAAGGGAGGTTTTATTGTGGGAACAATAGACTTATTGGCGTTATGTGCAATGTTTATTCACACGAGACAAAGTTGGGTGTTACGGTAAAATTCATCACTGAGGGTGTGTCGTTACGGACGCTTTAGCTCTTTATATTTAGTGTATCGCACAGGAAAGGGCCCATTGTTGATTTTAGTTTATTCAACAGAAAACACATTACTGAATTTCAAAATTGAGAAAAAATATCCGGAAATAACTAGATTGCATGCTTACGATGTCCGTTTTCTTTATAGGATTGAGCAGGGGGAGGGTGGAGGGGGTTAGATATAAATATCCCTGGATTCCAGACGGAACATTTTAATTACAAAAAGGAAACTGAAATTAAAGGATTTTTCCGCGACTTTCACATGAGATGGATAAAGCTTAAAATTTGTAGATAAACAGGTGATTAGTAGCTATACAAATAATGTGTTTGCACAAAAGGAAGAAACACTTCGTTTTCTTGACTGGGACCGAAATATTTGGCCTATTTGTACATGTCCAGTTTCAGGAACACATTGACAGTTTCAAGTTTCATTTGATTGAATTTCGTATATTTTGTTCTCGTAAAACGTTACCTCATTATAGTTAAAGCATTCTGTTAACATTCCACGCGTCCTACCGACTGAAATGTAGTAGTCTGTCATCTGTTAGTACAACAGAGCAATTCTTAGTATTTTTGTGAGAAAAAGAACATTAAAAAAACGGACAAGAACGAGAATAAAAGCAAAAACAAAGCCAGAACGTCAACTCATAAATCATATTGGGTAAGATTATAAAACAAAACATAAATTTTGAGAGATTGTCTTTTTTAATTTTCAACAATTTACAAAACAGATTTGTCATCTGTTCTTGTAGTTTATCAAACCTCTCTTGTAAATTGAGTAAGAATCAGACACATTGGCGGTATTTGTTAGTATTCCTTTATTACCTCCAAATGAGAAGAGTTACAAAAAGGGCTACCGTCTATCGACACATAGTCGGAAATCAAGACCATTATGAAAATGAGGAAGGCTGCCGATTTCCCATTAACACGGTAATTTGATATAAGCGTTATAGACATGGAATGGTCCACACGTACACGCCCACCCCGGCTCTAGCTGTACAGTCCCATAGAGCACCTCATGGCGTTACGTAGTCCATTATATCACTCATTAGAAGTGACAAATTGAAGTCGTTAAAATACTTTACCCGGTGACCCAACAGTTGCTAATTTGAAATGTCACCACAAGAGAAAGTGCCAGCTACGTATACACACTGTGGGGGCAGGTGCGCTACGTCACGTGCTTCAGGGACGAAATTAAATTAATGAAGTTCGATCACGAGATTTAACTTGACACTTCCTTTATTTCTGCTACCTGTATAAGGTAGACATTGTTGTTTAATTACCCCGTGCTTACCGCAAATTAGGCGTTTCGATTGGTTCATAAAAGGGTTTTTTCGACAATTCTTTTGAATAGTAAACCCGTAATTGCTACTATTCTTTTCGATTCTCACTTGTACAATTTATAACAATTGTTTACTTTCTGTTTAACTCTCCCGTTTCCTGTTTAAAACGGGGTTTTTTTGTCTTCGAATCTGTTTCTTTATTTTTTTCTAGTAAATCAAACGACAAAATTTATTTATGATTTAAAGCTGAGCATTATTTGCTCACAAAACTGATTTATACAAAATTGTTCACTTTTTTCTACTTTTGAAAATGTAAAATAAAACTGATTAAAATCGTGCGAGTTTTAACCACTTTTTTCACTGAAGAATGGTACGAATACTTATAGAATATTAAACATCAATTGTATATAAAATAAATAGGAACAAACAAAAACAAACCCTATAGCTCTCACCTCTTTCGGTGCTCTTCTGAGTACCTAAAAATGGGAAATTTCAACAAATATTTTAAGCCTTTTAGCACAATGCGTAGGATTTCAATTAATAATACAATTATATTATGTGAGTGGTTACATAAAAGAAAATCCAAACCTCATACTTCAAAGTTTGAAGTTGATAAATTATGATTTCTATTACTTTCCGATATAGCATGATTAGACTTATTCTAATTTGAAATAATCTAAGAAATTCCCTTATTTCAATTTATAGTGCTTTGTTCCAAATTCGGACGTAAATGGGAAAGATGAAACGGGACACGGAATAACTGTTGTAGAATAACAAGATTTAAAAACACCGTTTTACCAAATAAAATATGTAAAAGTGTCTTGTTTGAATAGTTGACGGCCGTTCTGTCACTACAGGCGACTTGTGTGCTGTATAAGATCCCCTGAACCGGATCTTTGTAAATAATATCAGTGACTTTTAGCAGTGATTAATGAGTGTGTAATTGTGGGGAGACGGAGTTTAAATCGGGTGTGAGTGACGGATATCTTACGTCATACTGGAGGGTGGAATTTCTCCTGGATCATGACCATGTCTGTTGTGTCAATCTTAATTAATGACGACTTAGAGCATTTAAACACTGATATTTTCATAATGATTTAAAGTTAACATTTCTTATATATGTCCTGGATTCTAAAAAAATATGATGGATTAAAATTTGGAAAAAAAAGGTGAATTGAAACAAAAAATCAAATTTAAATCGTGTGCGGATATAGCATATTGGCCGAGCTTGGTTAACAGTTAAATGTTGTTCAATTCCACCGTGTGACTTCTGTCTAGCCCATGGTAGACCACCCATGCACAAGCTAGACCCTAATCTGAGGCTAGGACCCCGGTCCTGACATTGTTTAGACGTTTTTGACACATTGCGATATCCGGAGCCCGGTATCGTTACATGATATTACGCACGCCTGTCATCAGCCTATGGTCTAAGTCAGTTGAATGCTCCATTCAATGAAACATATTGTTTTGTAAGATATCGAGTTTCTCAATCTGCGTTTTTTAATGCAATTTAAGTTGAACGTTTTGTCTAAATATGAAAAGAACATTTATCAAAAGGTAATTACTATGTTGCACAGACATTGATTGCATTTGTAAGCGACATATTTCCCGGTGTGTTGTAAGACACTAATTACGATAACAAGACACTACAGCTACTTATTCATGAATAAAAAAAAAAATTAAGTAAACTGCAATTGTTCTTTTTCTCTCGAAAAGGAAAACAAACTCGAATAAGCACATCCTGGGGTTTTATTGTACATCTGTCTGAATCGTTCCCAGCGCCTCGTAACTTTTACTGATTGATCGCGAAAAATTGCTTCATTTTTACAATTCTGGAAAAATGGCGGAAGATTTTGTATGACTTGGATAACATTTCAGTAAAAGTTTAATAAAACTTGAGCGAAACTTCGGAACTGGCAAATTTAGACGCCAACAAATCAAATATATTCAGTCAAAAATAATATTTTCACATTAAAACTTCTTCGCAAATCAAACAACGCGCGTTGCTTTCCAAGTTGATAACTTCTGTTTGACCCGAAAGTATTTTTTTAACAAAAGATTGACCCGAATTGTTTTTTTTAACAAAAGATTACTATCAATCACTTGTCGTTTTCTGCATAAAATGGCATTTGAACAAGCATATTATAGACTCTAGCCAGGATAACGCAGCGAGTAGCCCGACTAGCCCTAAATAAACTCGGCTAGTTAGCACAGGGTTTGACGTCAGATGGGGCAACACGCTGTGGTGCATGCTGGGAGATTGACAGTGACGGCGCGCCACCTAGTGAGAAGACACGGCGTCCGCGATAAAACATCACTTGTAATAATACGCTTAACTAACACGTTCATCTCCTGTTTCACACAAACGTTTAGAAAACCTATTTGCTTGTGTTGTTTTAGCAACGACCATATGCGTTTTTTAATCTCTGTTTTCCCCAGATATGGAGAACACCAGAATACACAGCGCCCAGCCACAAACACAGAGAAGCGTGTGGTAACATATGAAATAGAAAGTCGAACTTAATTTAGTTGAAAATATTATAAATCGCGAAATAAAAATGATTGGCAACCGTTCAGACAAGGTATATCCGTCCCAAATGCGTTTCTCCGACCGAATATAAAACAATCCATATAAAATCCACTTTCCGCTTCCAAACTTTCCCATCAAACCTCGATTATTCCCTAAAACCACGTTTCCCTTCCGACTTTCGATACCCACCTAACTCACTCACTCCCTATAACGGCCCCTCCAGAGGTCCCCAGTCACCTTAATCAGTACATACACCCAAAGTCCCTCAAACTTTCCGAGATTGAATCAATTACTTCCTAAATACAAGGTCTTCTTTCTTTTATCTTTCCCCAAATCTTTCCTACTTTCTCTCCATCCATCTTTACATATCTCCACTTCCCCCTCCCCCGGTCACTCGCCTACCCCCACTCCTCTCATCCACGTTACACTGTGCAATGCTCTTTAACTATTAAGATACCAGATGGTGAACAAGACAACATCGTGTTCCCCGATCAGAAAACGAGTAAACAACGCTCGCTCCTTAAATCTCATTACAATCTTCTATAACGACAAATCCAAAATGGCGTCGACCTCTCAAACATTAGATTCAAGTCAAGTGTCTCGAAATCCATCATGAATAATCGTATTTATTGACCTTTCATCCCGAGAGTTTCCGAACAGATGTGTTCCATGTTTAAAATGAGGCTTCCAAGTTGCCGTGTTTGACGACTAAAGGTATTTTCAGGACTAGTGATAGCTTACATTATTAGGATTTGCCGATTTTCCTTTAAATAACTTTCACGGGGAAAATACAATACCGATGATTACAGGGACGTTATCACTATTAAGGGAAGCATGACACGAAATTCGAGTGTAAGATATTAAAAAAGCAAACCTCTCCTTTGGAGAGCCTCCATTCTGGTCACATATATTTACTTTGGACTGCGCAGGTCGGTCGTATGCCCTGAAGTTCGTTGAAGAGCTCCCAAGGGAATCCTACACGTCATAACGAATCAGACGAAACCCTGACGCCGAGCACGCGCTAATGCCGGCTTCTTGTTTCTCTATAAATTACATTATTCATGCATTTGATTTTGAATTTGCGAGAAATTGCAGAATTGTACAAGATTTAATGTCGTTTATAGTACACGCGACATGTGACAGAGACTCGACATGTTTGAAGCCAGGGGGGGGGGATAGGTCAGACAGAGTATTGGAGAGGTGGGTCCAGTTATAGTTCTAGCATTAATTATAATTTCATCGATTGTTTGTTTGCAGTTTGTTTGGGGTTTAACGTCCCAGCAACAGCGAGGGCGGGTATATAGGGAGAGACCGCCTGAAACAGAAAGTAGATAGAAAAGAAAGAAGACAGGAAAGATAGGAAACGAAAAATGTCCCAATGCAATGAGGGCAGCAGATCAATTTTGGTATCTTCCATGTCCCCTTCGTAGCATCCTCGATATCCAGGGGTTACACTCACTTTCGCTCTCTACACAGAGAACTTAACATCGATATCCAGGGGTTACGCTCACTTTCGCTCTCTACACAGAGAACGTAACCTCGATATCCAGGGGTTACGCTCACTTTCGCTCTCTACACAGAGAACGTAACCTCGATATCCACGGATTACGCTCACTTTCGCTCACTACACAGAGAGCGTAGATGAGCGTAACCCCTGGATATCGAGGGTGCCTTCGTAGAAGACACGTAAGAAAACCACCGAGTCTGTAGGGGGCCCGCATTAGTCGCCTTTTTCGATAACATGCAGTGGGGATACAGCAAGTTCTTCGATCCTATATGTAGAAGACAAGGAAGAACCACCCTATTCTGCTGTGTTGGGGGAGGGGCACATTAGTAGCCTCTTACGATCATGAAGTTGGATACAGCAGGCCTCCGAACCTGCACGGGTATCATCAACTGCAAGGCGTTCGTTTTGTGTATTCAGTATACTCTCTATTTAAACACATGACAAGTTCTATCCTTGTATACTGCAGCGCCCTCTTTCGAGTAGTCTGTGCAGCGTGCGCGTCAGTGCAGGTTGTTAAAAAAGACACAGTGTAATCGGGAACCGTCGGCACTCTCCGTAAACGAGAAGTGCCGACGGTTCCCGATTGGTCACAATGAGATCCAACCCTGCGACCCTGGAACCGTCAATACCTTGTGTCTTACAATGTATCTCAAGGTGTTTGTAAGCTCACATGTTCTTATTTTATTATATTCCATATGCATTACACTATATTTTGACGCTAATCAAAAGCGTTACTCGTTAATCGTTACTAATACCACCAGTTGATCCGATATAACCATTTTCTCCAACAGTTCACAGGTGCAATTACGTTTTTGCTACGGAAAGGGTCAATCGAGCTCACTCATGCTTTTATGCTGAAGACGTCATCATCGCGTCATCACTTTATGCAGTGTAACCAGTTGCTCATCAATTTTAGGACTGTGATAAGTTGTGAAAACTTGTGTCCAATTCTTTTGTAAATATTTATTTGCAATAAAATATGTTTAAATAAAAAAAAATCATTAATTTTATCACGCACTTCGTGAGATCTTGATTAGTGCCCGGTGCATTGAGTACACCATTACCACGTATTTTTGTTTACGATAAGAAAGTTACAAGATAAAAATAATCAAACACCAAGTGCTAAACTTCAAAGATTTTATGCCGAAGATTGATATTTCTTTGTCGGTATCACACAGCATTACCCTTTAGGGAAGTTTGACGTCATGGCAGTCCATTGTGACGTCATTTCCGGTAAATTCTGCGTTTATGGTGCATTTATGTACGGTTATATTTTTTCTGAATAACCAATAAAACTTTTAGTTACACAAAACAAATAACACGAAACCTTTCTTGTTCTACACACAAATGTCGATGCATTTGTTAAAATTACGGTTTTATCTACTGCTGTTGCCTCGATACAGTCGCCATGTCAACTGTTGACTTAATCCGTGATCTTGGGCCTCCCTCCATTAGACCAATTCCACTGAACAGACAGTCAGGGCCATTCTCTGTGACATTGGTGCTCTAAATACGTCCGGTTGTCATGACAACATCGGGTAGAGTCGTCTGACCTTCAGCGGCGCGTGATGACCTTTCCGTTTGAGCCTATAACGAGACGTGATTGGTCAATACATGATGACTCTCAATTTAAGAGCTCGTGTCTATTGTTTGAGTAGAATTCCGCCGATAATTTCTGGGATTTCAGATGAAGACACCCCACCCTGTCATTATCAGCGGTTGTGAGTGATAATGATTTTTGTAATTAAGTTTCACTTTCGCTTGAACACATCCCCGGTCTGACAGGAGACTATGGAAAGACCGGTGGCCCCCCGCTAAGTCACTTGACAACTGTCACCAACGCCGGCTCTAATTTGGACATGGGGATGTGCCGGGTACTCTCCAGTGAAAGGAATAATCTCGAGATACTCCGAACATATAGAATATTAACGAGCTCACAAAGGGATGGGGTAAATCTGACCTTTGACCTTGACGCGTCATTTAGGTCGAGAGCGTGACACTTGAGGGCTGTCTGTGAGAGGTTTTGCACGAGTTTAAAAACGAGATGTACGGTTTCTACGACTGGCCGTCACAGCACATTACGAACTATGACAGTATCTTACCCCCAGACGTCAGAGATTTCACGAGGATAACACTCACCATTTGTGTGTCCCGTCTGTATCTAGCTATTGAGTAATGGCGGAGGTATCAGTCGGCATTATGTGTCGATCGTGAGACTGAATGTAACGATTGCCTCCAGATAAAATATTCTTTTACATCTTAGTTTCTCCCATTGCAATGCTCTAGAAAAGAGACATAATAAATTTGTACAATCGAGACGATTTTCTGTTTTCTTGTTGGAGTTTTGAGTGAGAAACAAAGACAAACTATTCGGGTCCCATTATGAGTGGCTAGTGTCAGCATGTGTGCCCATGGACTGGTATAGTTGTGTACATTTGGAAGCAGTTGAACAATTAAGCTGTTATTCTTAGACAGTATATTGTTCAGTCCTGTTAGAGATAATTCTTATCCCTTTAAGATGATTTAGTGTTTACTAATCACAGATCTACCGGGTTTAAACTTGCAATAATCCACTGTGCGTGTTATGGATCCCGGGATAGTTCTCAGATAGACTGACACCTTTTTCACTTCTCTAAACAAAAGTATAATGTGTCGTTAACGAAGAACAAAATCCTGTCATTTTCAAAATTATCTAAACCTACTTAAACCATCACGATTTCAGCTGTACAATACCGCACGAGCACTTCATGCCAACACGACACAATGACATTCAACTCGGCGTAGGTTTTACAAATATTTTATCGTTTTCATGTAATCAGTAAAAAACGAAATTTCGACAATGCTATTGTACTTTTTCGTAAAATTGTCGATTTAAATAATGTTTAAATAGTTCTATAAAACCGCAAAACCATTGTAAATACAGCAATATGGTGAACTGAAACGGGGCTTTGTCAACTTAACTGTTTCAAATAAAAGTGGACGATAAAAGACCCATTGTTTCCCAAATATTTGTCTGCAAACACGAGAAGGTGGTTTGTAAACAAATTAAAAGATATTAAATTTCACAAAAAGTGCGGTATACCTACACAGTCGCCGCTGTACGACAGGTGTAGGGATTAATTAAAGTCCAGTGGTTCACAAGCATTAACAGCTTCACGGGTCGTTCCGAAAATTTTGAAATGAAACAATTTAGAAATATGTTGATTTTTTTTTGTGTTTCTTGTAGCTAGTTCTAGAATAAACATCAAAATGTGTTTTGATATTCATTTCGATATTTAAGTGAAAAAGCTATTTCTGTTAATTTTCAGTAAACTTTTGGATTTGAACATCCGGGTCTCGGTTGTGTAAGGTTTTATTATTAATACATGACGGTTAAAATTTAAATGAGTAATATTTTCATAAATATTTAATCTCTGAAAAATAATCCCTAGGATTCCAAATGATCACGGGCATAAAATGTCTACAAAATACTCATAAGTTCTCATATTTCAACATAATATTAAAAAATAATTGTAAAAATTTCAAAGCTGGAGTCTCCTTACAAACGGGCGCCGAGATGTCATTTGTGTGGAAATTTTAACAAGCTTGAAAACTTGAAAATACCACCGCTTACCTCGAAACATCGAGTACACAACGAATACCACAGGGACCCGATACAGGGTTTGACATTTACAACAAAATGCAAGAGGAACTCTGACACGGTTGAATGTTTAGACTTTATTCATTTGTGCAACAATTAAGGAGGAAGTTCCTCAACCTATGTTCATCACACTTGTTGCTGGGTCGGGTAGTAGTGCGCGTGGGGTCTACCCAGAGAACAACCCACGTGGTCGGGCAGGTGACTCTACTGAACCTTTCCACGTCCGATCGGGGATTCGAACCCCGGTCGTATGGTGAAAAACAAGTGCGCTATCCACTGCGATACCCGACCACCCAACATATATATGTATTATCTTTGCTGGATTAAAGGTCACGTGGGTGGTGGATATATCGGTAAGTCTACATCACCACATGTGATCCGGTTTACACCAATGACGATCACAGTCAAATGATTTGCTCATCCCGACCGGAATTTAGCTCCATTGAGAACCGATTTCGAGAAAATCATCGCCCAGATCATTCAGTCCCACTGACAGCGGTGCCTATGGGTTAGTCCACATCTCCATATTTGGTATTGCGGGCTAATTAGGACGACGGATGCCCATGTATCTCCGACTCTTAGTGAGACATCTTCACATTAAACACCCTGGGGTTATCTAGGTACAATGGAAAGTTGACTCCCAAGTGATTAACGCCTCTCGCTCACAACAATGGCGGAGTCAGATGTCGGGTGGTGGGAAAATACATTTTGTAGGAAGGTGTCACGTTTCTCAATAGTAGCCATCATCGGAAGACTTCGTACACCGGAGCATCCGTAATGAGATTTATAGATATTAGCAAGCTGTTGACGCAGGTAAATACACCGTCACAGGTGTTACATATGTACCTGTCAATAAAGGTGAAAGGTCACGCGGAGCCCGATTTCTTCTCTACAATTTTAACGAGAATATTGAGTTTTCTTGTCACTGAAAGGAAATTTGATTAAAATATAGATTAATCGCTATTTACACCGGTGCGCGTCTTATTTAATAATCGAGCAAGCCTAATAATTTCATATGTGAACAGCTTTTGTATAAGGTGGTGTTTCGGAATTGTTTGACATTTGGATTCTTCATATTTTCACTCCAACCCAACCCCCTCTTCCATTTATAGGCTTAACACCACGTTGACTGCGTTTTTTCAATTTAATTAATAATTCAATCAAACTCTTCCATATCCACGCATGAGTGAACAACATTACCTATTTATTTTGCAAATCTATCGACCGTAGTGGACGATGGCGTGTCCAGTGTTACAAGTTTTTCAATATTATGCATTTACTTTCGAAAACATTTTATTAACATTCAAAGTTATGAATACCGTTTCAAAACTTAGCCATCAGCATTCAAAACAATACCATTTATATTTGAAAACTGATCATTTGAGTTCAAAACGCAGTGTTACATACATGCATCTTGAAATTGCATTATAAGTAAAAACTTTGGTTTGGAATAAAACTTGAATGCCAATCCGATTATGAACCCGTTCCATTCCAAGATATAAAATTGGTAAAATAAAAAATAAAAAATACATTTTATTGCTTGAAATTTATCACTTGGTTTCTAATTTTCTAATATGTTTTGAAAGGGAACGATATAATTACATGTTTCAGTGCAAATGTAAATATCAAATATACAAATCTTTTCACCAAATTGGGGAAAATTGTCGTGATGCAGTTTGTTCTGAATAGCTTTCATATATTTATTTCAGGAAGAAGATATACCTACATCACAACAGATTGACGTCGATGTATTATCTACATACTGACGTCACAGCGTTCACCGACTGACGTCATATCATCAAACAAACAAGGTAATATAATTGTATTTTATGGATGTTATTTCTTTTAATTACATATATCACGGATTTAGATTGTCTAATTCCGGGCATATATTATATATAAGGTGTTTTTTAATTATATAATAATATATCTTAATGTAGCAGG
This sequence comes from Chlamys rubida, assembly GCA_032359455.1. Lineage (NCBI taxonomy): Eukaryota > Metazoa > Mollusca > Bivalvia > Pectinida > Pectinidae > Chlamys > Chlamys rubida. The sequence continues at coordinate 13,569 of JAUMHH010141956.1, forward strand.
AATTCCTATTCCATTGTATGTAATACATACATAATGTAATAGTACTGTACAATATTGTTTGGTAGAATTACCGTAGTCAACGTCATTTTAATGGCGTCACGTCCGCGTGTTTTTCGATATCATAATCAGGGGAGGTAATCAAGAAAGGAAATGGGGGAAATAACAAAAGGGATTGTTTCACGCATGCGTCCTTTTTATGTCAAAACATGGCTATCTCGGGCGAGGACATGTTAATTATCCTGGCGGTCAGCTCTGTTGGCTATTCCGGACAATAGTCATGATATGAAAAATAGCCGTGATATAAGTCAATTATTGTTCTCATTGGACATAAATTGTTAAATGATTATATACACGCAGGATTCTGGGGCTGTCAGGATGACAGGGAGTCACGTGACTGTCACTCACGAGTCAAACTTCGACAGTAACTCGAGCACCCGTCCATTAACGGAGGAAGCGGTAATTAGGCTCTGATAACGAGCACAAGAATTTAATTACGGCGTACAGCATCTACTGTCCATCCGTCCGTCACTCACGTTCGGGCTAAACAATGATGGTCAACGGACAGCATATGAATTTATAAGCGATTTATGACCAAGTTTGTTTGCTTCTTGTCCTGAAATTAAATATTGACACTAATAGAGCAAAAAATGTCCCTGGTAAAAAGCGTGCTGCCACGGCTTTATCTAGTATTGATCGTTTGCTTTTTAAATATCACTATTTTAGCCCTAGATGTTTCTTTAGGCCAAGGAACAGAAGTGTTTTGTTTCAAATTTTCGCTTTAAAAATACGTATTACTTAATTTAGTGCTTCAGACTTTAGCAATGCTTGTTAAGAATTATCGAACGCAAATATTTAGGATAAGTACGAAGAGGCAGAAAAATCGATTTTTGTTTGTCTTCGCATTCCTTGACTTCTTTGATTTCTCACATTAAAACTCATGAAAGCGCATGTCAAACTTATCCTGAAATAAATATGTTTGATATAGGCAACATATTATTTTGGATAACAACATATTGTTTATTGACGTTTTAATAAATAAAAAAAAATTGAACCAGATACCAACATTTTTTCCATGAACTAGACTTCTGTGCATCGGTTTATACAGATTGTCACCTCGTAAAGATCAGTTTTGGTAAAAGTCCCAAAACCGCCTTTCACCGCACCTGTCAATATTGGTTCGCTGGACAATCGTGACCCCTGGGCAGTTAAGGACCTATTTTGGGTGACTCGGCATTTCCCGAGTGCTTCATTAGAACGCTCCCCTGTAGTGTGTCCGGCATGGCCATCAAAACTCCCGTACAAACGGACATTGTCCGAGTCTGCTGCTCGCTCGAGTTTCCAGGTCATTTTTTTTTGTTGTCCCCTGGGAATTTTTACAAACGTCTAATTTAGTATTGTGCTTTGTGTGTTATCAAAGGAAGCGTTTGTGTAAATATGACATGTGCTGTACTCAACCGATCTGTTGTCTCCTATCACAATAATGGGGGTCCTCAGGGATGAGGACAAAGATCCCAGAGGAGGGGAAACATGTATGTGGATGTCTCAAGGCATGTGACGTCACACACGAATATAGAGTGACTCGGACTGTCTCCCTCTGATTGGATAGAGTGGATTATTGAGTTCGGAATGCATCGGGTGTTATCACTGTTGCCTCTCGGAAAGATTGCATAGAGTTCGAATTGTCTCTAGTTTCTTCGTAGGAACAGAGAGTTCTCGAAATGTCTTGCAAGCATTATCAATCAATTAATCAAATAAACACCCTTTTGTAGCAACTTATAGTACAACCATGCTTTTTTAAACATGCATACATTTTGTGTAGATCGAACGGCAAACTGCGCATAGCGACCACTATATTTAGTGTGTTCGAAAGGCCTGACTTCATCAGTGCAGGGACGTATATACTGTCCCTGATCAGTGCAAGCCAAAACGTTTTTCGGTTATTAGACGTTTGTAATGTTGGCCAGTTTAACGTGTGCTTATTCCTTTCGTAAAGCGTTCTCCTGGCTGTGAAAAGCCGACAAAAGAATGACGGACACAAGCAAATTCTCGAAAAGATGATTCATAAAATCCAGGCTAGAATTGCTTGTTTAATGTATGATTCAGAGGTTACATATTTTCTGTATTACTTCAGAAAAATCTTGTTATACGACGAATGTGGATTACGGGTTACTTCATTAAAACCAAGAGAGGGATTTCCCTTTAAACCTTTTTACAAAAAAGTGTCTCGCAGGTGTAAGTGTTAGTCGAATTACGTATTATAAGTGTGAATTCTACACCTGACACTAGTTACAATCTTATAACACCTGTATTATACACACCTGTTGCGCGTGTCTGATTATTGAAGAGGTGCCAGCCTCAGATTGTATATACCACAACATTCCGCGATCCGCAGTGACGGTGGGGACCTTTTTGTATAGGTATGGCCTCTTGGTATGGAATGGAAGAAAAGGTTAGGGGCACGTATCTGATATTGCTAAAATTTCTGAAGGCAATTTGATGAAATAAGTTTGATTAACCTCTAGTTGTGAATGTGGCATTATTTAGTACACGGATCAGTCCATGCATTGTAACTTCCGCCATAAATTAGCAAGGTTCGGTTCACGTTTTGGAACTAAGGGAATGGTTTAGTGCACTTTTGGCAACTTTCGGTCAAAAATGGTTTTAAATTTTCTTGAAACAATAATATTGCTGTACAATTATAGGTATCTCATCTGCCTTGAGAAAATAGTTGCAATTTTTCATTTTTTGACCGCTCTAAAGCATTCCATGTCCCCATAATAATTTTCTTCTTTAATTATGCTTGAAACTATTTTTGAACAAAAATAAATAGAAATAAGTCAGAATTTGGGTCCCATATCACTGTTTAGTTAATAATCTAATTTCGTCCTTTCATTACACCGTAATGGCGTTTCGTCGACATTATAATTGAATCCGTCGTCACAAATATTGCACCTATGTAGCCTACCACAGTACAATAGACAGAAAACGACATAGAAATTCCAATAAACACATGTATAACTACATCTAAACGGTCCCGCCCCCTCCCCAAGTAGAACATGTCGCTGAAGTTGTAAATTTGTCACTGTCGACAAACTCATGCTTAGTTCCGCTTGTCAGCACGCCCCTACGTTAATCGCCGAACGAGTACGCCTTTGTGGGCTACACAATCGGCTCGGCATGGGGCGGGGCGGCCATTCAGCGAACATCGCTGGAGAGCTTGCCACATACTTAAAACTTAATAGAACTTAAAATTTAAGGAGGTGATTTGGATGACATTCACTTCATCGCGGATTTGTGCCTGGTACGCTCCACTGAACAAATACAGAGTCTAAAACGGTCCCCTTCTCTTTAACAAAAGGTGCGCGCAGTAGGACACGGAAATAATTAGGCGGTGATTTGGCTGTCTCCTTCCGCACATATGCTGCTAGAGATCCGTCAGTTTACGACATCTTCCCCTTGTGAATCTGATGTTGTAGGTCCTCCGAAAATTCTTGAATTGTTTCGTTTCAGTGCTTTATACCCTAAGGATTCAGCATTATATAACAGGGTTAGCTCCCCAGGCTTCAAAGCCGTGTTCGTCGAAATTTTCTAAAGTGCATAAATTTTATGAAATAGTTAGGTCCCCGGGTAATTATATTTTTTTCTCATGATGAACTTCTGACAGAAATTAAAAACTATTTTTTTTAACAAAATTTAACGAAGCTATGAAAAATTGTATGAAAATAGAGGCAATCTCATTCATTGTTTTTAGAGTCTTACTACAAAGAAGGTTTCATTGAAAAATGAAAATACCAGATTATAAAATAAAATGTCGTGGATGTCAATCCGTTTCTCATATGTCAATATTGCCAAAGCTCTATTTGTCAAAAAATGTCAAAACTTGAATATCTGCACAAACAGGATTTTTTCGAACTCTTATCTTGCATTATCTTCATATCAGTGAAAGGACATCTGTAACACCCCAGCAGATGTCAGTCGTGTGCTTCTTGTCGTCGTACGTACTTCCGCTTCCGGCGATTTGCCCGAGGATATTTTCATGCGCCGTGGACTATTATAACACCATTGCCTACACAAGCATGTCGTGGGTTTATCAGATTATAATTACCTTTATTCAATTTACTAATCGAGTTTTATGACATCTTACCTGAGCACGGTATCTCTTTATCATGGTTATAGAAACACTGCCGTCTATAACAATGTTGTCAATCATTCGCTCGGCGGTGACAGAACATTGTCGGTTCTTGCCCTCTGGAAATGGATGAGACAAATAAAAAACCATTCCTACATATTTACCTGTACGTTTCCCGTCAATATACCCTCAACAAGTGATCCGTAATGTTACAAATCGATCATTGTAGTCGACAAACGCTCGGGATTAAAAGATCATAAAATTGACGTGAAGGACATCGATTATGAATCAATAAACTATTTTATTACCCAGGAATACAAATGTATGGCGGACGTGTACAGAGTTAGTGAAGGTCGTGTAGGATATTTTGAGTTGTATGTACACAGTGTTAATAGGATTTTTAATCTTGAATTCAAGAAATACATATAAGCACAAATGCCGGCCTATTTTGGAAATGATAGACTTTGGAGACATTCAAGATCTTGATTTAAAATGATGGTTCATCATCCACATATAGACATATGTAAATATTTATACCTACAATTTGTGTATCCTGTGTAAATACATTAATGGATGTTGTACATAGGTAACGTTTATTGTAATCAGTATTTCTATCGCCTCCGCGTAAAAGTACTTTACACAGACAAATAAGATGAACTTTAATAGGTGAAAATAATGATGTAATAAAGATGAAAATAATTGAAGGCAGGGGGGGTGATTATATCAATTCATGCTTACCCCTGCCCCATCCCCATCCCCAATCTCGTTCCACTACTCAATTATAAAGTGGAGGTAGCAGGACCTCACACCATATAAGTCTTTACACCAATAAGCTAGTTGGAGGACCTCAGTATCCCTTACATTATAAACATAAGGCGGGGAGGGGAAAGAAGGGAGTCATCATTACATTTATACAATAATTATAAGGGGGAAGCATTATTTTTCTTTCTGAAATTTAGTTTTTGCCTTGACATTTTTTGTTTTTATTTTGCCTTTTTTTTATTTCTCTTTCCTTTCATTTCTTTTTTCTTTTTCTTTTATTACATTTTTTTGGATGTTATTTCCACCAATAGCATGTCAATCCATCGCAAAATAAATATCAATAAATTCATACCAGGGCCTGTTTTCTCAGAGGTTCTGTCTGTATGAAAAAGGGAAATGGAAACCACGATAGATGCAGAAGTAACATTATAAGTATAGGGTTCACAACTCACGATCACAATGTGTTGAAACTATGTAAACTTATATCAGGAAATATTAAATAGAGCTGTCAGAAGCCTCCTCCTCGTGTTAGCATGATGCCGACAAATATAAAGACGGGTCACTCTTACGCTTGGCCGCGGTAACAAGCGCCCTCTGTGTTAGTTTTGACTCGAGTTCTCTTGGCACCCAAATCCTCCATGTTTTGGCATGTACGAAGTCTTATCTTGAACGGCGCAGATGCGTAAACAACCGGTAGAAACAAGCGATAAATTGTCAAAATTCTTCACAAAAGCTGCTAATCAGAGTAAAATATTTGTTTGGTTATGTCCCCCACCAGTTTTCCGTGAGTGAGCGTTCGAGGAGAGTTGCTGTTTCCCGGGGATCAAGCCGAGGTAGTTAACACACGGAGCCAGGCTAGAACTAACTCAGTTAATGAAAACTTCCCTAATCTCTGTGTGTTTTGTTTTCCATTTCTTCTTCCATTGGTTTTAGACCTCAAATCAAAACATAGCTTCTCTACGGGATTCCAAACTGAACTTTCCCAACAGATAGCGACACAGGCGTGGCTTATGACGCTGGTATCTGATAATGCGGCGTACCCCTAGCCGATCTGAGCTCTCTCTGACATTTATATAGTAATAACGTGTTCTCGTGTAATGTAATACAAAGATACTGGGTCCCAATACGTACAAGTAACTCACTTAAATCCCTAATTGTTCTGGCTTTGAGCTGTTCAGTATGCGTCCTAAGAAAGTTTAAACTCCGAAGAACATATTATATATACGGGCTACAGTTGGTCTATAAATATGTCACTTTTTAAAGCATTTTGTAACCAACCAGTCACAACGATACATAAATAGTCTCCTTGTGTTGGTCAACATGAGCCACACATGTCCATACATTTAGATTACATTGAATATTTCTTATAACTTTAACTTGTACGAACTTGGAATTTCGTTTTCAGCTTAATTTTTCAAATATTTAACCAAACAGATTAATAAAATATGGATATTTAAGCATAGATAAATTCCTTTACAATGTTATCTGCATAACATAACTCATAAATTCTTCGGTTTTCGAGGAAATGCGGAATATTTGTGTTGATGTGTAAATGATGTCTCCTTTGTTCTTGATCTCAGTTAGAATTAATTGATTTGATAATTCCCAAGTTCCTAAATATTATCAATAGAATGAGATATGAAATTGCTTTCAGTTGGCATTCAAAGCCAGTATGAATGCCACATGAACACGGTTCAATGTATCGTGTACGTTTGTTCAGTGATCAGAACAGCCATTTTCGGTGACGTGGTATTCGACGTGTAATAATGACGATGACGTTAATAATTGCGCAATGGCATTTAGAGCTGTTTGAATATCATCTGGAATCAGAAGTGCAATATAGCGACGCGATTGTGAATATACATTATCTGTAAATATGTCCTTAAGCATATTCCGTCTTTGCGTATTGCAGAGTTATCTGCTCTTTTGAGCAGGTATTGATTGTTACGTCATTTGTTTGTGCGAGGAACGTCATCAATTTTTGAGAAAACGACGTAATTTTCTCACACAAACCAATAACGTAACAATCAATACCTGCTCACAA
>JAUMHH010142067.1:0-20498 GCA_032359455.1 Chlamys rubida
CGTCTTTGCGTATTGCAGAGTTATCTTCTCTTGTGAGCAGGTATTGATTGTTACGTCATTGGTTTGTGTGAGACAATGACGTCGTTTTCTCAAAAATTGATGACGTTACTCTCACAAACCAATGACCCCCGTAACAATAAATACCTGCTCACAAAAGAAGATAACTCTGTAATAGGAAAAGACGGAATATAAGAACCTCGAATTCTTATTTATTATAATTATCATACTTAAACACCTCCTTACCAGAAAAACAAACATTTCTTCAGTCCTTACTTACCAACCTGAAGAAAATCGTTAGAAATAATTACAAGAACTCTTACATTCAGGTTGATCACACCAACAGTTGATTAAAAAAGTGATCAATTTAATTTAAAACGATTATATCGGACCTTTCTGACACATATTAAGACTTCAGGATTTTGTTTTCTCATTTTCGTTTTTTTATATATAATCATAATTGATTCGAAAATCTATATATCTCTGCGAAAAAGTATTCATGGTAACAGAACGTGTACAAAATGTCTTAAAAAATATTTTGAATCCTATGCCATAACTGTCATTCGACCTCTCTTTTGTTAAAACTCGATTTATATTGTATTTTTTCATTAACAAAACAAAAACATGAAGACCATTCTCGGTATAAATACATTTTTTTTTATTTTGCTTCAACGCAGTAAAATGTTGATTGTGACAAAAGCATGAAACAAGAACATGGAATATCAAGGCGTTGTATATTACGTTTCTCGCATACAATTATTGTACAAATGAAACTTACATGCAAACTCACAAACACAATAGCGAAAAAAATCCATAATCATAACATTTACAAAAAACATGACTTTGAGCAAATATAACATTTATGAAATTTTGTCACTCTGCAAAAGATTATCTAAATTATTTAATTTTCATATTGTATCTCAGACTGTAAATATAAACGACTACACCGTGAATATAATGCATGTACGAAGAAAGATAACTCCCACTGATTCTGAGAGTGTTCTGGTAACAGTTGATATGACCACTGGTATACGCCTCTCACATTTTAAATCGGTATTTTTTTAATTTTTTTTTTATAAAATATGACCTGCAGTATGACAAATTCGGTAAATATTTTTTTCGCAAGAAACAAAGGTTCATATTAATTGGTTGAAATTCATATCAACCCTCGCCTTTAGTTCGGCTGATATGAAATAGTACGGGCAAATACCAATATACCTAATAATATATATGATAATGGATGACAATTACCCATAAAGATAAATCACTTGTATTGTTAAATAATGATATAAATATATAGCATTGATTTTATTTTCACACAAACTAGTAATTGACAATATATTTTTATCTATACTATGTTGGTAGCCCAAACTGACGATGAAGTAAAATCGACGTAACATACTCTTGCACATATCTTGATAGCTGTGTAGGTATTACAAATCTGTATGGTGAAGCATGATATATATCTTTTACTTTGTATCTGTATGTCGTACGTTAATCCTTCGCGATACAAGGGGATACGCTCTGCTAATGAATTTCTTATTCTATCATTCCTGTGCGTAAATAACATAAATGTCCAGGGTGAGAAAAAGGGTGTAAGAAATTTCTGTCTTAAAACCTATTTAAAGTGCAAAATGGGAAAACAATGACGCAGCATCACTAATGCGGAAACAACGATGGTTTTAGTGATTTATAAACTAATTATGGTGTTTTAAATGATAGAAAAATACTCTTTAGTGCTCAGTGGTGTAGGATAGGAAAGTTCCAACCCCACCCAGGGCTTTTAAATTGGCGAAAAAGCCACAGCAAGCCTGGAGTTTCACACAGTTTGAAAACCCCTTGTTTTGAGGTTCCCTATACTACAACCATAGGCCTAAAGTGTCGTATAGTCCCTGGGGTTTGCCGTAACCTTTCCAGCCATAATGAGCTCTTTTGAGTAATGACGCGGTTCATAATATGCACACATCACTCCTTATTCAACAGTAATAGTCTAATTTATAAAAAACATGTAATATATATATATATGTATAATATCATATAAAGAAATTTACCCCCCCCCATTCCCTTCTGCTTCATCAATCAGTAGTTTAAACCAATTTGACTATCGACCTTTTAAGCCCCTACCATCACCGATGAGTCATAGAAGGACGAAACAGCTAACAGCTGTATGTTGCAGTGTCATTCATTTTGGCAAAACTGTATCTTTTACCAAATGTTTATGGTGAAATAACCTGTGCCTCACATTTATCCTACAGACATGTTCCTGTAACTGTATTTCAAGATTTTGATAATTGGTGTAAACTCAATGAGATTCACTGACATTAGAAAGTTTAATTTGTAACAGGATGAACTGGTATTGGTTCTTACAAATGAGAAAAAAAAAATTCAATGAATCTATTTTTTCTTGGAAAATGTTCAACCACGAAAATTGCAGAAATTAAAACCACCTAAAACAGCAGACTTACAGGACATGTCACTGTTTCAAATTTTAAACTATAATGTAATTGTTTTTAATTGTTTCTACATTCACAATGGCTTGGGACGCTGACAGGAACAAATTCCATTTGGGGTAACCAGTCACAATCTATTTTGATCAGTATCCAGATCAGTTTATACATAGTCTGGCAATGATAGTTCTCAGAGCAACCTTCATTTCTGGAAGTAGAAAGAAAGTACAATACTCAAAAGAACCACAAATATTTATATAACATGAATATTGAAAATTGCTATATCAGTTATCACTTTTTTATATGATTTGATTTTATCATTTTCATAAAAAAATCTTTCGTTTTCTATTCGTAATTAGTTATTGTAAAAAAAAATCTTTTTATCAAAATCAACAAATAATACAATTAATATCAATTGAAAAAAATATTTTGTATTCTATACACTATCAATAAATAGCAATGTTTTTTGAAAATATGCACACTTGACATTTAATACATATTATAATGCATCCCTTAAATGTTAATTAAGGCACATCAATTAAACATGCTTTTTCATGAAAGACAGTGATGTAGGCGAACACAAACCAACTAAAATATCAGTTTAGCTTCTTTTTAAGGAATGCCATTCAGGATAACTCAGTTTGACCAAAAGATACAATAAAATATGCATTTACTTTTGAAGGTATAGATTATTGACAAAATACACTTGTGGTGCTGCATGATGCGTAATGAAGGGTTGATGAAATCGCGTATCTTTAAAAATTCTTACATATTGATTACATTGCGATGGATATAGCGATTCATAGAATTGATGTGCTACGCCTCTTACCCCCCTTTATGTAGATAGCTATTTGACTTGTAAGTTTATCCCACATTTTTAAGCTACAGTTCTTTGACCTCCATCTTTGCTGGTGAAATTACATAGACTGAGCATGCATGTCTGATGCACAGAATGGTACTTCTTGTGTTGTTATTCCTATGTGACAAAATGTTGTAGCTTGTTTAGTGTTAACACTTATAAATATTCAAAGATTATGCAAATTGGAACGATATGCAATATTTCCTCGATTTAACGGCTCTCGTATTTCATTTTATTGTAAAACCTTGATGTAACTTTTTATTTATTACTTTTGAACATGGATATTATATCCCCCTTTTCTTATGCCATCTTGATTACCTTCAACATATTCAAATACATTGTTTTCCCTTTTCTTTGTCCTCAACATTACATTTTACGTCGAACCGTTATATCGCCAAACCACTTAATAACGCAATTTTTTCGCATGGCAAATGGTGGCAGTTTTATGAGTATTTGTGTTTACCCTTTTTCTTCTTTAGGAACATTTTGAACGGAAAGTTAAGGAAAATCCCAAGTGAAAGAGATTTTCATTATCTTCAGAAATACGTTTTTATGTAAAATTTTATAGAAGTTTTTGGGTTAATGATGCACTTGAAAAGTTTTTATTTTGGGTTGGCTTGAAAACTCGACAGGGCAAGACTATTTTATTTATGCAAAAAATATTCGTTAACTTAGATACAAATAATTAGTGTGTTCAAAGCCTTGTGCCAAAATCAGTAAGACTTATTGTTATTCTTGCTATAATCATACGTGATTTTTATCTTCTTTTGTGTGTGTGTGTGTGTTTAGGTAATCAGGTTCATTATTTTTTGTGAGAATAATTCTAACAAAATAAAGAATAATTAACAAATGTTTACATAGTAAACTCTTGTCCAAAAAATACTGTTACATACCAACGATTTTCTTCAGTCCCTACTGCGCTTGTGTTTCAATAGAACGTATTTTGTAACTTTTTAGTTCTTCTGGGCAAAACAATGCTGTATTAGGATAATAACAATTCAAATATTTAAAAAAAAAATCACTCTGGAGAAAAATAAACTTTTCAACATTTCTCGTTCTGGGAAATTCTTTGAAAGTGACATTGAATAAGAGGATTTTTTTGTCCTATCGAACATTTTTGAATGGATATGAGATACATATCAAATTAAATTGAAAACACCCTTTTTTCACCAACCACTATAGGTTTTCTTACTCTCGACTCATTGAATAGACCTGTTAGGAAACGGTAAATACTTTTGGTTATTCACTAGTGGGCGTTTTTTCAATTGGTCAACTATTCTAATTATGACCTTAAGGAAAACAATGCCTGGCGACGTCATCTGCCACTGTGACGTCTTAGTTCATGACAATTAATTATTCTCAAGAGAAATGTCTGATTTTCTAGATATCATATCTGAACATTGTGAGACAAAAAGGTTCCCTAAACTCGTTATGGTTGTTTGTCATGTTTATTTACCTCTCGTTGGTTAGTTAAGCTTCAAATTGTCAAGACACTCAAAAAAAATCGTGTCTTGTCTGTACAACTCGAGTTAGATAAACATAATAACCAACCATTACTCATACGATGACTTCTATATACCATGGTTATACTTACACACAGCTTCCCTCGGTAATGACCTGGTAGCTTCCGATGTGTTCGTATTGTACGACGTCATGTATTATTCCTTCATACTCAACAGTCATGACGGCAGAAAAGTAAAATTGACTACAAAAAAATTTGAGAAATTATGAAATTGTTTTTTTTTTAAGGTTGTACGGTTAGAATAAAATATATTTTTTTCCTCCTATGACATATGACAGTTTTGTTATTTTTATAATACACCAACTAGTTAAAAATAATTATATGCTGTTTATCGATACATTTTTGCCGCAGTTCAACTTTCGCCTTTTTCGCCCTTCCCAGAAAGGTCGAATTTACCATGGCAGCGGATATTAGTACACAACATACAAAATATAGTAATTCCATGTGAATGGCGAAATTGACACTAGGTAGGTGAACAAGGGTTTCACCGGTAATGGGCGAATACTTGACTGGGCAGCAAGAGTTTCCAGGTATACAGTATAACCAATGGACACTGCCAGTTGTGATACATTTTTTGTGCGATACAGCATCCCTTGTGTTACATTTCCTTATGTCTGGCAAAATTAACAGATAGAAAATCTTGATTGATGAACAGTTTAATTTTACTCATTGGGCGAATATTTTTCATATTTTTACTCGAGTTACCCACCCGTGCAACGTATCAAAATACCATATAATCTCGATAATAAGTCCTATTTGATAATAAGCCGGCTCTGAAAATATGGCCTGAATTCATTGCAATCAAACACATTTCGAAAATAAGCCGTCTTGAAAACAGGTCTGACTTGAAAATATGCATGATACTTATTGTTGCAACAATTTAAAAAAAAAGGTAATTTTAATTTCGTTAATCAACCTGTTTAACATTAATTTCTCCATATGAGAACTGAAAGACTTGAAAATAAGCTTTACATGGATTACTGTCTAACAAATTTATAATTTTCGGAAATAAGTATCTCGGATAACTTGTAAAAAATAACTATTATTTATAAAAAATGAGGAATATTCCCTTTTCTTTTGGGTTAAAAACTTATATTAATATCAAGTTATGTAAAAAAATAAACGTGTTATCAACACTTATATAAAAATCTTAGATTTCCATTGTTATGTCGTAAATTAGACAAATTTAAAGCTATCTCTTGTTCTCTTGTTCTACATTGTCTCCTGGATAGTTTTCATATTACTGTCAAACGTTCCTGAATATTGCCGTCGACCAATATTATTTTGAATAAATGTTTATTTATTTTTCAACTCCCGAAGTCTCGATAACAATATCTCAAAAGCAATGGTCTAAATGTATTACAACAATAGATGTTTAACTCATCGATGTGTTTAGTACGGAGAGTTTTGCATAAAAATGATTATTATATTTAAAAAAAATAATGAACTCGTATAACACATGTAGATAACGTACATACATCTTTCATACGTACACAAAATATGCCCTTTTTGCTCAAACTTACACGAAACTATATCAATTTATATATAAAATATACAGGAAACAATAAACATTTATATAATGAAGATTATGTGTTTTAACATACATGTGTTTAACAACACTTGGTCCAAAATAAAATTGCATAGCAATCCCTACATCATTAATAGAAAGAGAAACTCATTAAGACAATGGAATTTACGCTTTAATGAAAGCTAGCTGACAAGGACTCAATATAGATAGTATCATATAGTTTTGTACGGGTAATGTATTTTTATACTGGCTTTCATCTTGTCAAGAACAACAATTAAATATATTCTTCGTTTCCTACTCAAAGTTGAAATTTGGAAACCCTGTATACATAGACATTTTATGATATAAGGATACAATATTGTAATATCAAGAACAAAAATAAGGTATATTCTTATTTTCCTACGCATGGTTGAAAATTGGAAACCCTGTATACATAGACATTATATGATATAAGGATAGAATATTGTCATATCAAGAACAAAAATAAGGTATATTCTTAATTTCCTTCTGATGCTTGAAAATTGGAAACCCTGTATACATGAATAAGATTTCTATTTATGAACTTACGTTTGGCAGCAGTTGCAGCTTGTTTCCCTCTTTCCCCTGGTGATAGTTCCCTGACTCTCGTTTGCATCAATAGCGATGTTGTCAAATTTTTTACTTGTCTTAACAGTGCCAAATGTTTTGTTGCTGAGTTGAAGAAAAGACTCGTTGACGAACAGTCCAGGAAATATTTGTTGTTCCTGTTTAGTATTCGAAGCATTTTTACATATATCAATACCAAAAGGGCAGCATTTGGGGTATTTGCGAGGCTTAGCAGCACTTACTCCTAGGGCAACTAACGATATCACAATGATATACGATGTTACCATGATTTTTGTTGTTTTGTTGGACCGTAAAGACGAAACGGATTAAACTGGATGAGGATAACGATTGTGTCAGCTACAAAAGAAAGAAACAAATAGTTTAGTTTCTAGAAAATGTTGTTGTGTTCAGGAAATATTTCTCACACACATACACGTTATTTCATTGTCAATTTTTAATACCACTACTTTACTAAGATCTTCTTTAACTACTGTGTAATATTTCCTTATGATTGTTTATGAAATCTTTGTATGATCCTCAAATTGATAATTTGATAATAATGTGGGATCTTAGTGGTGTTGTGTCTCAATTTATACTCCAAACTTTTAAATGGATAAAAAAAATCGCTAGTTATATGGTTCTGTATATACACATGTGCTTATGATCAAAACAGCTTTATAATGCGGTGTAATTGATTTTGGCAAACTGTATATATCATCAAATTTTAGCGGTGCAATCTCGTGTGTGTGTGTGTTCCTTCATCTTTCAAGATATAAGGTGGATTCTTTGTCCTGAAAGTTACTGTAAACTTGATGCCCACAACTACCTCTTTTTAAGTAGTGGCAGAGTGCATGATACACACAATTTACTCTAGTTAATTTCAAATTAAAAACGAAAATTTCAAAACGAAATCAAATTTGCTTCAAATCAATAATCACGTTGAAATATTCACTCGTGTTGGAATGTAATAATGAATTTATTATTATATTTCTGAAAAGTCACAGTGCAAATCAAATGTCATTTTAAGATACTTACATACACTATAAATACTTATTGATTACTTGTATATTTTTTTCGTACACTTTGAAAATCATTGGTTCCGGTAGAAGAAATGTTAATTTTATTTCCACATTATTATGAACACTAGTTCCGATTGATTTCACAACTACTTCATTTCCTATCTATGATATGTAGACATTAAACGTAAGTATTAGACTGGAGTAAAATTCATTAATTTGTGAAGATTCTAACTTTTAATATCACATGATGACTGCCAGAGATTTAAGCTAAAAAAAATATTCGAATTCGACTAAAGCAATTAATAAATATACACTTATATAATTTGTTACTGATATACTTTTATATTACATTTTACGTTGACAAACAAACTATTCAGTCATCAATCCATTCATTTGTGAAATGTTAGTCACCATTCCTTTATAAAAATTGCAAAATCCACCCATGATTGGACATTTGTTTTCTTAAATTACCAAAAAAGATACAGTATTCCAAAGCTATTATTTTTTCAAAATGCATTAAATGATATCGATATGATCTGATTAAACAAAGTATTCCATATGTTTCAGAAATATCTTTATACATACCTTTGAACTATGTAGATCTCATTACTTCTATGTCACCAATGGCAAACCTGGGTAGAGAACGTAGAAGGCGTGTGCTGCATCCCCCAATTACGATACAGGCAGATGTAAACGAATTATATACCCCTGTATGAACTCGTCAATGGTCACGTGAAGATTTTATAAAAATATTGTACTGAGTGTAATTATACGCCTGTGGAAAAATACCTTGTATATGTACCCGTAATTCAAGCGGGTTTACTTTTGTATACGTGACCCAGGTGTTGTGTATAGGGACACGCGTGTACGTTTGTGTTTATCATAAATCTGACAATTTCATTGATTTAAATTATCTCCAGTAGCACTAAAGGGAACCCGGGTACTTACGGTTATAAATCGTTTTGAACCTATTTGCTTCATAAATTATGTGTTTATACAACCACTTTCAAATTTTGTTCTGACAGAAATTTTGTTTTAAATTTGGAAATTTCATTAGATAGTAATCTACTAAAAGTAACAAAAATACAATACTGTACCAAGCGACTCTGTGATGTCAATACTGTATTTTATGTAATTGTAGTTTACAAGGTAAGCTTGAAAGGGGAACCCTATACAATTCAGGAAATGCTCCAGTTTTTGGATGGTTTCGTGCTTTTTGTTTTTATTTTTCTGCTAAAAAATGCTATATCTTAATATGATAACTTTATTTTTCTGAACGGCCCATTGACACTGAACGAGTCTAATATATGTAGTTGTGTGTGCATTGCAGGCTGGAATTTCCATATCTCCAATCACTACATAATGACTGACAATGTGGGTGTTGATGCGGGATTCATACAATTAAATATTTCAAAGCCGTAACTAGATTTCTCTCACTTATTACTCTAGTTATTTAGTGCAAATCAACATTAGGAATACATCTCCAGCACACACGCAGACATACACACATAGGGAGGTAATAGCCAGGTGGCATAGGACTAGTAGTTAGCGCCTGATAAGGCACCTCCTGCGAATTCCTCAAGATTGTATTCATTGATGAATATGCAAATTGTATTAATTGTATATCTATGTACTGTAAAGCCCATTAGAGTGGCTTATTCTAGCTAGATAGGGCGCTATATTTAATGTTGTATATTATTATTATTAATACAGTAGTAAGTAATTGTGCTGAAAAACATACAAACCAGCCTAGGCTATACTTTTTTCTTACCTTTTCGTACTTGACGTAAGCAAGACACATGTGTAACACCCATGATAGATACATATATCCCACATAGGTGCGCACAGTTACTTTCAATTTGGAATCTTAATTTTTAAATCCCCGACTAGGAAGTTCGCCTCAACAAATTGTTTGATTACAAAATGTTTATGTTGTCTGCGGCTGACGTTCTAAAACGACACATTTTTTTCAACGGGACATGTTGTATCGATATAATGTCATTCATTCAGAATTAAAATATCTACCCCCGAAATACTGACGGAAACTGACATCATATCACGGAATCAACACTATTAACAAAATTTTTACTTACTGCTTCGATTTTTTTAAAAAGTTAACCTTCGGTATACCTAACAGCTTCCTTTCTGTCAAAACACATTATTGGTTAATTTGTAGAAAATATATAAATTGTTGATGATGATGTGTATTGTGATGCTTGTCTTTGTGTGCGTCTCTTTTCAATATATCCGGTTTCATGTTTGTTACTCAACATACAGTTTCGTTTATTTTTCAAAGTGAAAACGCAGCAGTCAAAAATCTTCTGGGTTATCATGAGCTTTGCACGGTGGTATCCATTATACTTCATCAGATGGAATACTCGCGAGTATTCAGTTTCTCTGTTCTTTGGTTATGGACTTTTTCGGTAACCTTGAGGGTAAATGGAAGAAAATCGTGCAACAAGTATAATGTTACTATAAATCATTGTATTGTTACTTATTTACATTATCATATCACTAGTAAAGTAACAGATCATGCTATAACTATACAATGTAATGTTACTGGTGTCTCGATATTAAATAACAGTTTAATTTCTTTAGGTTTATTTATGTTCAATCATGTTTGAATTATGTACTACATTTTTTATGTGAATAAAACAAAGGTTAAACTAACAGTATCATTTGGGTCAGAACCTACGTTCGGCTCATTGAAATGAAATGAAAAAAAATAATGTTTGCTTCATTTTTACGTAATTTGTATTAAGTATATTGTTACCAGAATACAGTTTCATGTTACTATTTTTTAGTATTATGTTACCAATATCCTGTATCATGCAAGGTTTCCTTTGTCTTGCATAATTCGGTTAAACGATTTTAACGACACGTCTCTCCTGAAAATGATGACATATTAACTAACATTGACCTTTGACAGATATCGTGATGTGCGAAATACCACGTCATTCATGTTAAATGATAAATAACATAATGTATTAGTAATATCTTTGAGAAATGTTTTATTCCGTCTGTACGGCCCACC
The DNA here is from genome assembly GCA_032359455.1 of Chlamys rubida. Taxonomy (NCBI): domain Eukaryota; kingdom Metazoa; phylum Mollusca; class Bivalvia; order Pectinida; family Pectinidae; genus Chlamys; species Chlamys rubida. The sequence goes on from JAUMHH010142067.1 coordinate 10,992, forward strand.
CATATATGAATGACGTTAAAGGATGAGTGCTGATAAGCCCATTTTTTTGGGCCCATTGATTTCCGGATTTTCCGTCTCTTTTATAGAAACAATGTCTTGTTGTATGTGAAAAAGCGCATGGATATGCTGGATCGAAAGTGGTTTCTGGGGCTCCCGACGGGGTAGTTGTGATATTAGTTGGCTACCATTTTACAATCTGCAAAAACCCTAACCGTAATGTTCTATCGAATCGAAAGTAATGACATTTATTTTCCTTTTGGAATTTGTCATTTGCTACCCCCTGACATAATCCACTCAATTATTTAGTTTATTGTAATGAAGCCTTTTGGAGTTTCTGACTTTGTTTGGTTTACACATTTTTCAATAGGTGTCAATGGAATTTCCTTAATTTAGATATTAATGAATTTTTAAATATTTCTTGATCCTTGATCACATAGTAAAGAAATTCTTATTCGGCTTCCGAAATTGACGAATAAATTCCGCAACTTCTGCATCCGAGAATAGAATTATTAGTATTTCTCATTGCTTCAACAATCATTATTATATCAATAGTTTGTTATCATTGTACCACTGACATCACAAATGTTACAACAGATATTATTTTCTTTTACGATAATATACAAACAATCGAAAAATGTATTTTGAAAAAGCAGACAATGTGTGACACACCATTGATACCTTTAAAAATTAAGATGGTATGGAAAAATTCTCAAAACAAATATGTTTAATTATCGTTAAGTTCCGTGAGTCCATGTCAGTTCCGGACGGTATATTGTCCGAAGATAATCATCCGCTTAAAAAAAAGAAGAAAATTGATTAATGACGATACGTCACGTTTTGAAACGTCAGATGTCAAAGGATGGAATAATTTGAAATCGATATGATTCATGCTTGTCAAATGTATTTCCAAACTGGAGGTAACTGGGTGCGTTTATTCGGGACAGCGTTGTCACACAAAGGTGTTAAAAGTGAGATTATTTTATCTTCCATACGTAGTCATGATTGCGTAAGATATGGGTCTACACGGATTTAGAAATCCGTGTTTCGATTTATCTAAATCTGATTACTTATTGTTTGGTCAAGGTACGTAATAGCGATTTACGTCACCAGATGTTACAAAAATAAAGCGGAAAAGGCAAACAAGTTATGATCTTATCAGGGAGTGCATGTATGGGAGTTCCGATGTTATAATTTGGATTGTGAGTTATAGTTTGAATTCTTGTAAATTTCCATGAAGCTATTAATATAACTTCGATGATATTCCATACATTGATTCACCAACCCACTGAAGATCATTTATTCATCGACCTGTCATTTTGCAAAATATGATATTCTTCACATTTTTCAAAAAAATCATCAAATATATGTTGATAATTACTTAATTGTCCTATTAATTTATAAATGCGATCTTGTTCTACTATCTACTATTAATACCAACAAAAACAAACAATCTCTACTTGTGAATCTAATGCAGTTACTACTGTTCCTTTTACTTGTTGCTAAACTTAAGATAACATTGATAAATATCTAAATTATATCATATTTCATAAAGTCTTTTAGGATTTCCGATGGCCTGCTATGGGATTTTTTCCATTGTACAACTCATCCTATCTAAACATGATATGACACGGTGCTCTTCTAACATAAATCACTGGGGATTTCCAAAGTAGGTCAGTGAAAGGGGATTCTAAAGATATTTCATCAGAAAACACATTATTGCAAATTGCACCTATTCGTTTAAAAATATCACCAGGATGCATTGTGCAAGTTAATGCTATTGTTAAAATGATTAGAAGATGATAATTAATATGTTGAAACATGGAATATATTATGGAAGATAAAAAATGTTAAAATATGAAGCAAAAATTCAAGCAACTACGAAACAAGAATGCATAATTCTATAATTCTACTTTGAGAGATATTCATGTTCACGTACATTTGCGAGGAGGATAGGTTGTGAATCTAAACATCTAACTAAATCAGAGATATTTAAAGAAACGGCATATAAAGTCACGTTGCCCACCTTACTTATTAAATTCTCGCGATAAATCCGTTTGAAGTAACAACGCTTAAAATACATTCGCAAAATATAACTAGAAATAAAAAGTAAGGTAGCTGGTATTTAGAGACTGAGTAAGGAGATTTATTTTGAAAATAACAAAAGAAAGAAAGTACCTCAAAATGTAATACAATTTTTACTTGCACAGATTATCTATTCTGACACTAGTGTTTCTTGTAACCTGTACGAGAATAAAAATTCTAGCTACAAACTTACGATTAACCTCGGGGATTGACAAAACAGTTGTTTGTAAACATTAAGAAATACGGTATCGGATTCACATATATATGTTACTGTTATTTCTGATATTAAAGCAGCATTTTTGGAATAGATGGGCAATTCTTAATTTATGGTCTTAATGTCTAAAAGTTTAGTAATTGTCTTAAAAACTTTAACTCATATGCAATATTTAAAGCCGTCCGAACCGGATCCAAATTGATAAAAACTTTCCGTTCAGAAAAACTTCGGATTTCAAGTTCAAAATTACACATGGTTAAGGGCACGTTAAATTCTTTTTGATTGTTTGTCTTATATATGTTTCTAAATGGTTAGAACGTTGGTAATAGTTTGTTAAAATGCATATGCCAAACACTGAGTTCAATCTTAAGAAGACTTTGTGTAACGTTTAAAAATTTAGACATAGAAAATGGACATGGCAAATTGCACTTATCATGTGTCGTGCTGTTTTAGTATGTAAATATAAAGTTGACGCTCGACGCTCGGTTCAAAAATGTTAAATGCTTAATGAAATCGATTTCACTTACTGTTGTGATTTCTGTGAATTTATGATCTTTAAATGTTAAAGGTCTACATAGCTTTGACAGATACAAGCTATGCTATTTCAGGATGTGACACGTGGCAGGACTCAATTTACCTGGTGAAGTGCATTCCTTTGGACAATAAACATGCCTTTCGGGCAATTTAAATTCTTTTATCTGAAGGAGATATTGATATGAAATAGCAAAAGTTCTTTATCTGTTTTAATACTCAAGATCATGTAAGGCAAGGCGAGTGCAGACGGACGTATACATGCTATTCGTCTTGTTTGATTAAAAAAGAATTTTTTTACCTGTTTTGCAACAAATGTAACGTACAGCTGACATATCATTTACATTTTAGTGTAGTCTAACTCATAAAACATTCATATCATTAAGAGGTTTCATGACCCATCACTTTGATTTAACAGTAGGTTATACCATTGGGAGTTTCGCCTTTTTGGTCCCTTGCTCACCATCGAGTCCTACAAGGACGAAACAGAAGTTTGGTGTAGTATAATTCATTTTGGCATACTGTTTCTATTACCAAATGTTATTCCCTATGCAAGTTGAAGGAGAGAATAAACCTGCTGTATTCCAAAATGAATAAAAGGTTTAAAGAAAATCCCCGGAGAGGTGAAAGTGCTACAGACGTGTTGTCGTTATCAATTCATGATTATTTATATGTGTATGATTTTATGTAGTTATACTTGAATATGCGTTAAAAGCAAGAGGGATGTTAAGCAAGAGTTTATCACATTCACCTGTTTGTTTTTAATGTGTTAATAATTTGAATGTTGCGTTATAGGTGAATGTCAATACTTCATTTTGATCATCATTTTGATTTAATACAGGTGTGTCTCGATATTGATCGATCATTAACCCAACCCAATGGGGGTGACTAGTTGTGTTCTTACCGTGTTCACTCTTTCATATACTAATGCAATGTTGACGTTACAGGCTTAATGCATTGTTGACGTGGCGTCATACCATTGTTATCAATAGGGGAATCCCCCGTCTTAACCCTAGGATGAGACAAGGATAATTCACACCGGGAAAAGTGGGGATAAACCTGTCCAGGGTAAGAGAAAATTCACCTGAAGCATTTTATTTGATGTACTTAATTTGTTGGTAAGTTAAACAAAATACGTCATTACATTCCAAACGATTTTTATTATCTCTCTTGCGCACTTCAAAACGGAATGGAATGTTTGATAATAAATGATTGATTGTTGAATTTTGATACTTTAAAGGAAAATAATTCGTTTCAACTCAGTCGTTTTGAGCTTAGTTATTGAACCGTCTGCCTATGTGATCGGACGATTTATTTTACTTTGTATAAAATATTAAGTGTTTATCAATATTGTGACGTCAGTGAGAACGTTAAACGAGAAAAACACGAGAAAATTTTGGATATTATACAAAAGAAAAGAAAAAACACGTTCTTATGCATTTAAAAGGTAAACTTTAACAGAAGACACGGGAAGTATTCCATTATCTTTGCAGGTGTCCACTTTGGTCGCTTTGTTTACAATTATGAGAAAATACAAACATGAAAAAACCATAAACAGTAATATAAATAATTTGAGCTTCTAATATATCGCTTTATCACAACCTAGTTCGTAGGTCGTCTTAAAGCGGTTCACAAATTATTATCCGTGGTTATAGGGCCTTTCCAACCAGCCAATGTCTTTCTCAACTCCCTTGGGAGCATACAACCGGTGTTGCATTTCGGCGCTCACAGGTAATATTCGATAATTCTAGCACTGCCCAACCACGTACTCATTTACAGTTGTGTAAACTGGAACAAGCAGAGTAAAGTATATTGTTCAAAGATACAACACAGTTCCGTGACGTGACTCGAACTCGAAACCCTTCGGTCACGAGCCCAGCGTCCTTCCACTAGACTACCTTGCCATCATTGCAACAAATCATTCTTAGTTGGAGTCTACTTTTAATGTTAATTTGTTTGATATCCTTATCTTGTTTGTGTCATTTGTTGGGCCTTTTGAACCAATGATGAGTCCTAAAACGATGAAATGGGCGAGTGGTGCTTTAAATGTTGCTAGTTTCATTCTTTGCTTCAACAAACGACTTTTCCACTATGCATCGTTTGGGACTTTTTATGCCCAGTTTATACCAAATTCAAAACACAATATATAATATTTCATAAAAGTATCGTTGAAGCATAGAAGGTTTTAATTTTTTGATTGATCTGTGGGTCAAAAAGGCCCTTTCCACATAAATTATCATTCTTTTCGTAGTAATTGTAAGAATAAACTGTTAATTCAAATATCACGTGATTCCTTGCAGAACATTTGCATTTTAAAGATTTAATATATCATATTTACTCATTTAAGTATAAATACCATCGCAAATAAGTTATTTGAATCAAAATTCCAAAAATTCATTATTTGCGACAAGTAAATGTTGTACAATACAATGGCATTCGTAAGCACACTGAGTTATACATAAGAATTCTGTGAATTCAACGCGTTAAAAAGAATTATGAGTATTTTATATCATATTCAATACTTTACATATTAAATGAATATCGATAACAGATACAATGATTTACTTTATAATTGATACCACGATATACTATGTTTTTTTAAATATTAAGAGGACGTTATGTCATTTCATTAACCTACGTTTAAATTTCGGAATAACCTATTTATTGTAGCGTGTGACAGTTCATGTATTGTGGGAGTATGTGACGCCCAACGTCTGTACAACGACAAAAGAACAAAATTATCTGGATCTTTATAGTAAGTGTGTCAAAAATAGCTAGTTCAGAGATGTGTATCTTCAACGTCTGTACTCATTTGAATCATTCTTCTGAGAAGGATGAATAAATATCAACAATATGGCATTCCAGCAGTTAATGTTCTATAAAAGAGGTCACATCGATAATATTTAAAATTATTTACCTTAGATAATTTTTTTTTTTTTTTTTAAATGTCAAGATAAAAGCAATGGCAAGAGAAGGGTCCATACTCATGAAACCGATCTCATGGTCAAGCTTGGGTTCTGGGCTCAAAATCAACTTCGTTTTGTCACTTGCTTAAATCATCTGAGACAGTAAAAATGTCAAGTTATAAACATTTTAAACAGCATTTGGTTTTAAGTGTCTCTAAAATTCTCTAAAATCATTCGCTAACTTTGATTTTCTATTTATTCTTTTATTTCAAAAACAAAAAATTAGGCGTAAGCACAGAGTCTGAGTTTAAGCATGATACGGACCAAGAACTCGAATTCGACATAAACGAATATGACAGAAACTCGGTAAACATCAAAAGAAACAGGAAAACATCATAAACCGTGACCGAAAATCTGGAAGCGTGAGTGTTGTTAACACAATGAGCATGCTTAATCCTATCGACACATACTGAAATTATCACTAGCAATACGAAACAAGGAAGCTAATAAAATATTTAGTGCATGCAGAAAACCAAATAAAGTAACTATATTTACTGCACCATATGGTCGTGTTGTCCGTGGTGTCGTAATAACGACCTTAACATTTCTTGAGTGTAGGTTAAGAACTGTCCTAGAGGAAACCCTGGATACGTGATTTATTTTTCAACAGGTCGTATCTAATTTATTCGAAAAAGAGGATATTTTTTTCACAATACGCACATAGAAGAACTTATCCAAAACATTTACTTTTGTCATGAATGCATCGGAGTTCTATCAACAGCCTGTGTGGTTCTGATAAAACATGATTAAGGCAGCATGCTTACTCGCTATTAGAAAGTTTCCAAAACGCGGTTGTAAATTGACAAATATGGCGACAATTCATTTCTAAAAGGGGTTTCTCAGTGAGGTATTTTTCCTGCTTTTCCCGTTTATGATGCTTAGCATGCTTTTAGGTCGTACAGTATTTACTTTATTTCACATCGTAAGTAACCAATATATTTTCTAAACTAGACATGCGGCAAATAACGGGTACATATATATGGTACAAGGAACTTTTACCCTGATAGAACACCATGTGTTGTCTCCGTTTTTTGTATATGTTAGTGCATGATGTTTTCCTTTTGGTACGTTTTTTTTGTTCTTTTGTTGTTATCATTTTGTTTCCGCCCTTTATATCCTTTTGGTTGTTTTGTCTTCCCTCATTTTGTGCCCGTTTAAAAGTAATTCAGCTCTGATTTTGTCGTTTTGTGTTGACGCAGTGTAATATACTTCCAAAATTACTTCTAATAAGTTTAATTATTCTTATAATCAATTGAGAGGTTTCGATTAAGAGGAGAAGATTTTTTGAATAGCCACCAACATTTTATAATGATCAATTTCTTACTGAGTGGCAAATCTTATGTATTATGTTTGTGTGTTTTTATTTCACACAAAAATGTAATACTGATATACTAAAAAGAAACTAATAAATTGCAAATAAAATCATACAATAAATACAGCGCTAGAGACCTTCAAACTGTAACAAATAATGTTAGGAGCATTTGCCCGTTAGCGATTTTATGAAAAAAAAGAAAAAAAGACCCTTAAAATCATTTTCTATGAATTAGTATTCTTATAATGAATTTTATGAATCTTGATAAATGAGGTTTATTTATGGACAGAATAAATGACGTCACGTCTTGCTATGATGTTTCTAAACATATATGCAGTTTTGAATATTTGAACCTACGCTTTATTGATATCGGTTATTTTAATGTATAAAACATTCTCTAATTATACATATACCCGGAACCAACAAGTAACTCCACGCTTATCTAATTCCTTTTTTATCACACCCCCTGACACCTACTTATATCCTCTTAGCGATATTTAGAAATATAATACGTTTGATCTTAAAATTTATTGACATACATTTAAGGGCGTTTAATTCTACATAATTATACCCCACGTGTTTTCTTTTATACCTTTCCATAGTCAGTTGCATCCGATAATATCAAATATTCTATTTAAAGATCATGATTTTACTTAGGTAATGACCGAGATCCTAGATACATTTTTCCCAATAACACATCCTTTATTTATTTTTATCCATTCCACGAAAACTAATAAATCTAGTTTAAAAATTATGATAAATCTGTAAGTATAATGTTCATAAAAACTCATTAGTGAGTAATTACAGAATATATAAGTATTTCTTTTCACAACCAGTTTAATTCAAATATTTTAACGACGTCATGGTGCTCGTTTTAAAAAGTGTATAATTTGTGGTGTAATGGTTATTTCACATCTGAAATTGCTTCTTAGCTTGTAGCAGTATTAAGATGAACACAGATAGTAAGGTTAAAGATAGATCAGAAATATTTCTATGGTGAAATCGTTCAGAAGTTTGGTTAGCTTAACGAGTAGTTAAGATGTGTGAAAGTGATTTAGGTGAAATCCCCTTCACTCTCTTCCTGATATACAATGTCAAATATTTTATCTTTAAATTTTGTTAACCTGAGAGTTGTTATTTTTCTTTCAAGAACATATGTTTTTATTTTTTCTTGTTAATTTATAGGAATACTTTTTGGATTAAAACACAACTTATCGTGTCGTTTTGCTGCTTACATGAACTAGAAAAGAATAATTACCACCGAGTCCACATAACAACTCATAGTTCCACCAGTTTTTATACATGTTTAATAAGACATTAGGCTTTTATTTTCTCTTATTTTTTTTTATATTTCGTATTTGCAAAAGAATATTGATTATATATGATTCAAAATGCTTGTCATTAGGTTAAACAGATTATGTATACATTAGTTCCCCTGAGGAGAAAGCACTAGGGACGTCTAAGATAAACAAATACAAAGAGTTTTTTTAAAAGAGGTGAAAGTGCTAGGGAGGTACCGTAAACTCATTGTATTGTTTATATATATATATATATATATTTAAAAGATCGGTTGAAAATCTTTCATAAAATATACACGCAATTTTTAACCGAATTTTTAAAAGTGTTTTTTTCAAAACCCGCATTGCATATCTAACCAGGCTTTACGTTACTACGAAAATGACCTAGCACAACGTCATCTTCGTTGTCATTTAACCCAGGGAAATATATATGAGTGTCAGGAGTTTCTTGGAACGCCTACATGTTACTACGAAAATGAGCTAGCGTAACGTCATCTTCATTGTCATTTAACCCAGGGAAATATATATGAGCGTCAGGAGTTTCTTAGAACGCCTACTTTCCGCTGTGGCTGCAGAGAGGCGGGAAGACAGACAGAAATCAACATCATGACGTCACACAAGGTGGGCGTTGTTCGGGTGGTATGGCGAAAAAATAGTTAAATTATTAAATAAAATAACTGAAAAAATAGATTTAATCACAGAGAGTGGGTTTTTGGTTGGAGTGAGTGGGTAGATTAATACAAACACAACACCAAATAGTGTTTAATTAGGAGCAGTTATGCTGATTAAGCATTAAAGAAAGCATGATAGAAGGAGATGTGTTTTAAATTGAGTGGGATAAATGTTGGTTACTTCATATAAATGTCAGATTTGTTTGATTAGAGTATTGTTTATCGCACATTAATATTATATACTTACGTATGTTCCTGGCTGTCAATCATTTTAGAAATATCCGCCTCGTGTGATTTACAATAATTAAAAATAGTAACATTTGTTTATGTACAGACCTATACAAGTCAATATATATTAACCATTGTTGCGTGGTAGTAAAGGGGGATATGAGACCATGTGAGATTTAAAAAAACACCTTAGGGTTGAAACGGG